>JBCAUI010537837.1:0-10971 GCA_038406195.1 Haplosyllis anthogorgicola
GGGGGGACTTTAGGAGGAACTTTATTTTTTCCTATCCCCAGCCCCTGTTAAACCATGTTTGGCAGCGATTTTGCCCCCCCCCCCAACACCTTGGGTTTTTAAAGCATGTTTGGCCGCCATTTCTCCCAAAGAAATTTCTAGATCCGCCACTGCAACTTGTGTATTTATGATAAATATTGTGAACCTTAAACTTGAATCAATTTGCTGCATTTATGAATGATTTGCTAATTATAAATAATATGTGAATGCTTGGAAATGAAATGAAAAAACTTTATGACGCGTATAAATTCGTTTAAGTTTTAGAAAATCAGATTTTTTGAACACCGGGTTGAGTTGATTGAGTTGAATGAATTATTGTCATATTTGCTAATATTTATTTATAAATAAATCAATGATATAAAATAGATCTATTATTTTGTAAGATAAAATGTTCTTATTCTAAATGCAAGAATGTTTTTTAAATGTTTGGCGCTAAAAATACTCCACACTAAAGTACTAAAATGGTTTTGGAAACATAAATTTTATATGCATACATGTATTAAATCCTTGATAGTTCCAGATCATTTTTATTTTTAAATTTCTTTACAAGCCACAAAATTACGGTAAAGTTCACGGGCACCATAGCATATAGATTGCAAATTTGCGATTTATTGTGAATCATTCACATCGTTTCCAGGGCCTGATAATTGCCAAACAGAGATATATGAGTTTAAACGCTTTTACGCTGAATTGAAAGTCACTAGAACTATATTTGAATTCACTGACAATTTGTTAATGTGTAGTTCAAACGAGGTCATGTCCTATGGACCTCTGATGTGCACTTTTCAATCAGATAAAGATTACGCAAATACTTTAAATACATAATGAGATTATTGAGATTTTTAGCACAAAAGTTTAAAAAGACGAATGCATAAATTAGACTACATAATTTTGCTGATATTTCATAAATTGAGTTAAACCAAAGCATGATCGAGTTGCAGCCTTAATGGAATTCGAATCCAGAGATGATGCCAACATCCCCACAGAAGCTCAAGCTCCCAGATGCTAAAAGCACTCAACTTGAGCCAAAAGAGCCACAAACAACTTCAGTAATTAAAAAATTGTCACCTATTGCAAGTGCCAAGTCCCTCCAATTAGTCCAAACAATCACTCACCCATTTCACAAGGTGTGAGATGACTGGTTCACACCTCCTGATCTCCTTGAACAGATCTTTTATGCATTCAGTCATTGACAGGTGTCAGATCACTCATCAGAGTGAAAGGTGTGAAGTTCAGATTTCACAGCTCCTGTGAGCAGTATTCATCAATTGGCAAGTGACACTTTGTCAAAATATATAAATTTCAATATCCTTTAGGTCTAAATCATTCTTCTAAGCTGAAGAGGACAGTGTGATACTGTCAAAAAGTACTTACTTGACAAAGTAATACATATCGAATTGACATGAATTCTTCTACTAATCAAACCACTACGTCCGAGAGAGGAATCTCTTTAAGTTGATGCATGTGTGAAAGAACAGCGATTTTTTCTTTAATCTCTTTTTATTTTTTAGGGACACTTTGAATTAGAAGCTCTCACTTTAGTGACATTAACGATGAAAATTAACAAAGAGTTGAATGAATTTTTGATCTTAATATTTATTGCTTTTCGAACGTTTTCAAATGATATTTTTAGCTTTATAACAAGCGCGTTTAACAACAATTTAAAATCTTGTTTACAACTGTGACTTTTACGAAACAAGTCACAAAAAGGGAATTTCCAAGAATTTGTTTTGTAACAAAATTTGGTGAAGAATTCATCAACAATAACAACTTTTTGCGTATTTAAAACTTAAAATGCAATTAAAGTTTCTTTTAATTGAACAATTAAAGAATTCAATGTGTTCCAGGTACTTAAATTTAAAGCAAAATAAAGGAAACATATGGTAAACAGAATGATTGATATTAAAGAACAATTGTTTCATCAATAAGAAATTACAGCGCATGTCATAATGAAATGCATTTTTAAATTTTGTCCACATTGCATGTATCTAATTTGTAAAACATAAAGAATGTATCAGTACCAATGAAAATTTTAAATCATGTTAAATAAATTTAAATGAAATTTAGCGCAACTTAAAATGTTCATGTCTTTTATCTCGAGAATAGTTTCGGTATCATTGACTGCTTTCACAACAGCAAATAAGTTTTCAGTTTTCTTCTTTTCAATCATGTTATCAAAGGTTTCCAAATTCATTCTTGGATACATGTACTGTAGTGAATACAGCAATTGTTATCTTGTCGTTTGAATTCAGAATTTAACATTAAAGGATGTGTCTGTTTCTAAATACTCTTATGTTTCTAAAGTCTGTTTTATTTTGGAGTATCTTAAGATACTTATTTTAGTGATTTGATTATTTTGAACTATTACATAATTTTCAATCAATTATTTATTTCCAATCAAATGATTGGTTTTTATTTTTAGTACACTGTACATTTACCCTATTCCCACCTAACGTTTGTCGGTAACATTAATTATACACAAATTCTGGGTTTTTTCTCTAGACTACAACTTTGCGGCCAATTCTGGTTCGTCCAACTCACAGGAAATTTTCACCGGAACATGTGACGCTTCATTGATTTTGTTGCCCAATGTTCTTAAATCTTTCGGGGAAATTCTAAGCTTAATTTAAATTTAACTTTTAGAATACATTTAATGTCATTTGAATTACAAAAGTGTTGCAATTGTAATGCATTCTAAAATAACTATCAGTCCAGCGTATTCGAAGAAATCTGGCCTATGGAACAGAATTTTGATTACATATTGTACCCTTTCCAACATATATCCTTTAACTAATATATTGAGTATATTACGGATAGATATTTCTTAACTATAAGTTCAGCGCTTACCCTTAACAATCCACAGAACACTTATAAATAATTTATCAAAACTAGAAATTAAACGATCATACTAAATTAAAAATAAGTTTTCTTTGGCATCATCACAGTATTTGTCTAGTTTTGGCTGTGTGACTGAGTCACTGGTGGTCCCAGCTGTGTCCTGACGTCTCGTGTGTACCGTAAATGCTCAAAATATGGCGCATGCCCTATTTATGGCGTACCCCATTTTTCCAGCTGCTCTAAGGAACTTTTTTCATTTGTAACTTACAAATTTTTCACCATTACTATATTTGCAGAGGTCTTTCTCCATGTCCCAATTCCTTCTTGTAAAGGTTTAGAAGAGATAATTTTAGTAAATCACTACTCTTAAGAACAATGAAACAAGCAATACAATGGATACGCCTTGTCTGAAATTGGTCCCTGCTGTTTTTTCTGCTGTTTTTCAATTGAGGTGCATTTATAAAAATATGTCAATCACTCATGCGTGATGTTTTGAGCATTTACAGTATTTGTCTTTGAAGGAAAAAGTTACAGACAAAGCAGGTATGAGCCTTGCTAAAAATGTGTGAAAGTGGCGCCATCTATAAATACGGTTAGGGTTGTACAAGGTGGTGCCATCTAACTAAGCTCGTGCAATGTGGTGCCATCTAACTAAGGTTGTGCAAGGTGGTGCCATCTCACTATGGTTGTGTAATGTGGTGCCATCTAACTAAGGTTGTGCAAGGTGGTGCCATCTAACTATGGTTGTGTAATGTGGTGCCATCTAATCTAAGGATGTGCAAAGTGGTTCTAACAAGGAGTATGTAAGGGATGTGTGCCTGATAGAGTGGTGCAGATGTATGAGGGATAGTGCAAGGTGGTGCTATCAAACTACACTTATTTAAGGGTTGTTAGCTAGGTTTGGTGCCAATTAACTACACTTGTGCAAAAAATGTCATCCATTAGAAATGTGTCCAAACAACAACAGTATAAAGACGTGCTCTACAGCTACAATTTTGTTAGAAGAATGACAGTAACTATGGATACCAGCTGCACGTGAAATGCTATTGTGGAAGAGAAAAAGGTGCAAGCTGATTCCATCAAACTACAACATTTAGTATTCAGTACCCAAGTGTACAGTACACAGATTAAAAAACTAAAATAAATCTAAAAGATACAAGTCACAACAATTTCAGCAGTTTTTTGGCCGAACAACGTCATTTATGTTTAACTGCTGAAGTGACCCCGTGAATCAGGAGTTGGTGTATGCGTGAGGTGGTGCCATTTGGCCAAAGGGTTCCTGGGTTGAGCCAGCATTTCTTGCCAGTGCAGAAGGTCGTCTCCTCTGGTGTGAATATAAGATCCGAGTATCACCTTCCCGTATTCTAAGTCACGGTCAGTTCCTTCTAAAACAAAAGGGATTAAATTGTAACCAAAGATTACCTCCGAAAAATAGTATTACATTTGCGAACAATGGAAAAGGATAAAGCTCTGTTTCACGACAACAAAAATGGTGTTCGGTGTTCAGAAAGCCCCGGATCGGCGGTCATTTTTAAAGTAGAACCAAAGTTTACATTGCGCCTATTTCATGTGATGCAGTACACAAAAATCGTATCAAAACTTTAACACGATACGGGAGTTCGCTATGTACACAATTGATACGATTTTTGTGTAATGCAGAGGGTAAAATTCCTATCAGTTTGGAACAAAAACACACCAAAAGCACAGCGTGAAATTCTTTCGTTCTCTCTGTTTTCAAAATGATAGGAATTTCAGGGGCTGACATAACTTCTACCTGATTTAGCAGTGAGCACCGTGATTGAGAAGCTGGCGGCCTCGAGCTGTTTGTTGGGCAGGGAGAAGGAGAGAGCCTCGTTGAACACCGGGTCGCAGCCTCCCGCCACCTGACCCGTCTTCTTCGTCTTCTGCACCTTACCTCCCGAGATGTACTGCGCCCGCACGTACACACCTGGGTGTGAAATAACAAATATGATCAGAGGCTGAAATAGACTTCATTTTATACAAAAGATTGGGGTATTGATTTACGCCTTTGCCATAGTTTGTTTATTTCAACATTAATTAAAGTTCAATTAAATTTATGCAAAGTCTCCATCTGCCGTATGCAGTTAAATACCCTAAAAGAGATGCTTATCCTTTTTGCGTCTCCAGAATTTCTCCAGTTGGAAAAGGAGAGCATAGTATATATTTTCCTAATTGAAAACAAGCATTATCGTTACCAGTATTACTTTACAAAACTGATCTCAAACTCATCACAAATAAGGGACACCATAACAAAAGACCTTCCATTGGTTGCTTTACAAAAGCCATGATTGTTGAATATTTAACGTAAATCTTTGGGGGTCGTCTGCAACGCATGCCTTCATGTCTGAGAGACATTTGCCAATTTTTATGCGGGAAACCGGTGTTCCCACGCTAGTGGTTACACTGCATTACCACTATCTACGGTGAAAATAATCTTCCGTCAGGTGAGATATCTATAAGAACGGACACCATTTACCGTCTTGACTGTCGTAGTCGAGTTTGTTGAGGTTTTTGGCCCGGATAACGGTGATCTGGATTCTCTCGGTGGTCGGGTTCCACATTAACGACAGGTATATGTCACCCAGACCAGCCGCCGAACTCTGGTAAAAAACACTCATAGAATGAAATCTTATTTATTTTGGGAACAATAGCATTTCACACTGTGCTCTTTATGCTGTATGACAATAAGCAATTGAAATACCAACCCCGTTTTAGGTCTTTATTATTTATATCACCCGGTTAGGCAGATTTGATAGGTAATTTTAATATTATTTACTATTAGGCAGAGAATCTACTATTATTAACTGATATTGGTCGTGACCAATTTCAGGCTCACATTACTAAATTTAGTCCTTATCCAGTCCCTATTATCAATCATGTACTAAAAAAAAGTGTAGATTTCATTGCCTATTCTGGATAATAGGCATATATCACTGTGCCTATTCTATGCCTATGCCTATTCTGTCTAAATATGCCTAATCCGCCTTATCTATCAAATCTGAAATCATTTTCTTATGATGTAATCACCTGTGACATACTCTCCAGATGTTTCACCATCAGTTCATTACTTGCCAGATCTATCTCAGAAAGGGGAACGATCACGTGACCCAGAGAGTGACGCAACCTGCGTTTATCTACGTCATAAACGGACATGCGCAGTGTACGAGTACTCACTTCAGACGCTTCGACCTGAAAAAATAAAAATAAAAGTGATATTTTATGTTGTGCGGACTTCGTTGTTATTTCTGTCCGCTCAAAATGTATTTTCTTTATGTGGAATCATTGTAGGATTGATGCAGAAGCGAAGAAATTAAGCACTCTGAAAAAAACGGACGCTCGCGACTCAAGCAGTTCTGAAAAATTACGTCAATCTTGGAATCTTTCTGAATAAAGGAATTGTATGTTGCGGTTCTGTCGCTAACAGCGGTGCAACGTGAAACTGTTGTTAAAAAATGAATAGAATATTCCTCACGTGTTTCAGATATAATTTCAACGTTTACACATACAGATATAAAAACAGAAAGTTCCTCTGTGTAGTCTATTTGGAGAAAATTACATTCATCGTAAGTTTCTCAGCTGCTAAATTATGATCATTTTATGTTTATACAAAAAGCACAGTGTGCTCTTTAAGGGTCTCCATATACAGCATGTACATGTGTAAGGGAAAAAAAAGCAGATGGAGACAATGTCTAATTGAATTAATATGGTAAAACAATTAATAGATGGCATAGACGTCCGGGGAAATCCGGCATTTTTCATAGAGATAAAATAAAGACCTTTTGGCCAGCTGATTTCAATTCTTGACTTACGTTGAAGGTGAACGTTTCGTTGAACTTTGGGTTGAGTGTTTTCTTGCGGACCCGGGTCTGTTGGCACGTCCGCTCGTCCGGTAACAGGTACAGCTTCACAAACGGATCTCTCGTCCCGTTATTCCGACCCCGACCTGACGCAACAAAAAGAATAACCAAGTTGTACTTGATATATCCGGGATCCTGAGCTATTTGCGACTTTTAAGACCTTAAATTAGAGTATTTAATTTGGAGGGGTCATATCTAGGATTGGAGGGTACGCCGAGGCGCTTTCAAGACCAAAAATCAGTTGAAAATTAACAAGTTTCAGGTGTTGGACGTAGTGCGTCCTGCTGTTAAACTCCTTAAATCTACCAATGTCGTAGTTATGAGTATGGATGCTGTAAACATGCATACACCAACCATGTTGTCGTTGAAAATAATTAGACATTGAAAATAATTAATCCAGGGTTTTTTCCATCATGGGACTCACAAACACACGCATACAAAGAACATTGGCGGATCCAGGGGCGAAAGACACATGAGCTCTTTTACCCATTCTCAAACGGTTTTCCCAGATTTTCCGTATAGGGTTACTTCCTACCCCATCACCTACACTCCACCGGCAGATCTTAGAGGGACGTAACCAGCACGTGCCCCTCCATCAGCCCAAATTTCTTTTGTTTGTGGAGGGTTTTGGGAGAATTTCATGAAGGCGGCCCCCTCCAAAGAAAAATCTTGGATCCACATCTGCACCCCATGAAAAAATGCTGGATGCGCCACTCAGTACACAGAAATCGTAACACCTAATTGGAGCTCCCTTAAAATGCCCTTATGTACACAATTGATGGGGCTTCTGTGTACAGACGAACCCTTGAGATGTTTGGCTTTGACGAGGTTGACGGTGAGTTGTTCCACAGCCGCGTCGTACATGACGGAGAACCACAGCGCGCCGCTCACTCCGCCGTTATCGTCGTTACCACTGTCAGCGTCGTCGTCATCAATCGTCGAGCTGTGAGGGAAAGTTAAAATCGCGATAAAAATTAACTCAACTGAGCAATAAAACGCTTTCTCGGATAAATTACAAGGTGGTATTTCAAGCCAAAACGACATAACAGAACCTTAAGGTTTAGACTTGTCTTTTAATGGCATGAGATTACCATTCTATTTGGAGCTACATACTGTAACGTCACAGGTTGAAAATTTAAAAACTGTAATCTTTCAAACTTAATGAGAGAGAATATGTGCCTGACACTTGAGTTTCCACCTCAGAGTAACACGTAATGTTTATGTTAATCTTCTAAATAGATGTTATGATTTCGAAGGACAAAATTGGCAATTCAGACCAAAAAAAATCGCGTTTTCCGGACGAAGATATTTGGACGATGTGCTATTGAGTCCCATAAAAGGGACATTTAAGATGCACTGAGTTAATAACCTGTAAAGCTGAGGTTGGAAGGAGGCCAGGAAGTTCTGTTGGTACTGCATCGCTGTTTCGCTTCGCGCACGGGAGAGGTTGTTGCCGTTGCCGTTTGGTTGGACTCTTTCTGGAGGAAGCGTGAAGTCGGGTATCATGTCGACCGTCACTGAGCGAATCAACGACACCTTACTGCTGTTCGTTTCCGGCATACTCTCCTTGCGCCGAACCTGGGGAGTTGTCGTCCTAATTAAATAATTAGATTAATTATATTAAATTAATTACTGTTAGGCCTACACCAAATAGCCCACCCTGTTCTACTGAAAAAAACCCATCCACTAGGGGAGCTAGTTCGGGTCTGATTCAACTGTTTTCACAAACATAAATACTTTTAACAGGTCGAATGTGTGTGATTTCAATTCACACGGACATTGTGACTTCCGTAGCTTGTTTCAATAGAAATTGAATAAAAGGAAAGAAAATCGATGAAAGGTGGCGATTTCCACTCCTACGATTTGAAAGAGATTTATCGATCAAATTTTAACAAAATGTACAAATGTACTGTCCGTATTGGAGAATCTAAACCATTGATTCTAATCAGCAATCGGCGCAGCTGTTCGGTGATCACAAGGTCACAATCAAAATACACAGCAGTAAAATAACAGAGTTGTAGCTAGGTGGTTCACCGAAGAAAATAGTGCTAAATTATGGGATAGATTTTGTGGGGTAAAAGGTGTATCAATAGAACAACTGAAGAAAGGATTAATTATCTAGGCATGGCACTGGCACACTGCGAGATACATTAGTGCATGACGATGTTGTAGCACTGTGTAGTTTACACTTTCTCGTTGTAAATTATGATGAACAGCCCCAGAAATTCCTATCGATTTGAAACGTACAGAACAAAAGAGAGAATAAAAGAATTCCACGCTGTGCTTTTGATGTGCTATTGTTCCGAAACATAGAAATTCATCCCCTTTGCAAAACAGTAAAGCATTAAACAACAAAATTACTGGTCCAAGTTTCGTTTCATGGAGCCACTGGTACCCTCTGTTTCGGATTTGGGGTGGACATGGTCATGCACCTACGTTTACAAAGTTAAATCGCGCTTTATCGCGCTGCAGGTGTCCTCAAACTACATAGGCTCAGTAACAAATACGTTTTTATTTTATTGATTGAAACCAGCAGTTCCTTTTTTATGAAAGATGTTATCTGGGACAACATAATCTTATTGCTTAGGTTCAACTCAATGTGTAGATAACGCTTTAATACACATGTTGTTGTACTTTCGTGGAAAGTTACTCGATTGGACAAACCTCAATTTGAAAATTACTAGTTCATGCACCATATGACGGTCTCACATTATTTCACTTTCCTTTTGAAACTTCAGAGAATCGTGTAAATTAATTACACTTAGTGGATCCAAGGCGGACCCAGATGTCCTCTCCCCCCGCTCCCCAACAGTCCAAAACTTCTTAATTTTCATGTATTTTTAGGCTAAAATGGGTAAAACATAGTCCAAAAGTTGGTGCCCCCTCCCCTTGCGAGAAATCCTGGATCTGCCAGTGTACTTTCTGTGTCGCGACTTTCGGTAGCGTCTGTCTCTTTTCCTTGTGCTACATGAGAGCACGAATTGTATGTTATGCCATTTTAAATCAGATCATGTCCAGGGGATCGAATGAAGAGTTTAGCCAGTAACAAAAGTTCCCGCTCTGCCTTTCCTTTCAGAACAATGTGTGCTTTTGTTCAAATAAAAGATGCAGCATGGAATTCTGTCGCCGCCAAATGAAATCAATTACAATTTCATTGGCGCTGCCAGCATTGCACAAGGGAGTACAGGGCGTAAATTTATTTTTGAAACAGTTTGTTTAATGTGTGTTTTAATGTAATGTACTCAATCCTCCATTACCAAAATTTAATGCTAAGTCCTTTTGTTCGACTAGAACATTTAGGGCCCGGCCACACCGAGCTTTAGCTTTGCTTTTTGCTTTGCGTTTTGCTTTGCCGCTACCGTAGGGCGGCCACACCGAAAGTGTTACGTTTTGCTTTGGTTTTTGCATTGTAGATCAGATGATTGGATGGATTTGTGCATTTCCCATCATGTTTTGTCATGTTTGCCTAATTTTGGATTATTGGCCTCAATTTGAGTTTCTGCTAACAATTCTATTGCATTTGCCTTGTTTTGGTTTTATTGGCCTCGTTTTGAGTTTCCACTAATAATTCTATCACTTTTGCCTCATTTTGGTTTTTTTGATCTTGTTTTGAGTTTCTGTTAATAATTCTATCATATTTGCCTTGTTATGGTTTTATTGGCCTTGTTTTAAGTTTTTACTGATAGGTCCATGATTTTCCAATCATAATTGGTTTGCATTGAGTTTTATTTGCCTCATTTTGAGTTCATGCTAAAATTTACATCACATGATATTAAAGATAATGATGTCATTGTTCCATGTCTCATGTAGATTAGGTTAAAGTGGCACTATTGCTTTGGAATTTTCTATATTAAATACAATATATAAAAGAAATTGTATAAATAAATTTTAATAGAAAAACAGGACAAATATGATTTAAATTTTAGCATAAACTCAAAACGAGGGAAAAGAAATCTCAATGCAAACCAATCATGATTGGAAAATCAACCAGCAACATAGCTAATGAGCAAATGACATCTCCTGATTATTGATCAACTGTGAGGTATGAAGACATATTGATACAGCTTCTATTTACAATATTTTAACCCGGAGTGATTAGTTGACAGAATTCCAAGCAGATGTCAGGCTAATTTGTTTTTGTGCCCTGATTCCTAGTTCAAGCACCTAGGGTCACAGATCAGTGCTCACAATGGAACAATAAAGATCCAATGTTCAT
>JBCAUI010537848.1:0-10971 GCA_038406195.1 Haplosyllis anthogorgicola
CTCTTCTTACACCAGGCAAACTATTATTGCGATTTGCCATTTTGTTAAATTTTGAATTTTGTTGTCAAAATTTGGATCCAGGGTCTAAACGTAAATGGAGCGAAAAATAGCGTCACTTGGGGTTACCCTGTTGTAAACACGGGTTAATACGCACACAACTTCGTTAAAATTTAGGAATGATTTATTTGTATTTGGATAACACAACAAAAATAATTAAATTATTTAATATTAATATTTAAATGTTACAACATCATCTCACAACAAATTAATTCTTATATAAGGTAATATAACGCATTTAAATATAGAAACAATTCACGACAAAACGGCTTTTGAACAACTTTAAACAGTGGCTTAGTTGTACGGAACTCTTTCCGTATAGTATTTCATATTGCAAATGCCTAAGTGGAGCCTCTGGTGTGAGACCTTCTTCTTTTCCAATATGGCGGCTAAATTGGTTGTAAACTTCGCTATACATGTGCGTTATCTGTGAATTAAACTCGCCATCAGAGTTTGAAGGAACCGACTGAATGACTTACGTGGTTTAATGTTTTTCGCCAGCTAACATAACACCATCGTATCCACCGAAGTGCCATTCTGTGAATATTCATTAACAAAGTGGCAATTTCACCAAACATGATTCCACCGAGTCTTCAGATCACCATGTTTATATGAGCGATAATGAAAGGTCCTACTTAACTCTTACATACATCGTGACGTTAAGTACATCCTGCTGTACAAAAGTTGTGTGAAAACTTTGTGTACATATTGATCTTTCATTTTAACACATCTGTTTGCTGCTTGTAATTCTAAATCATCATTAAAATTATCCTTAAAATTAAAAATGATAAAATCTTTATCCCCGCATGTGGAAAGTTGAACACTAGATGGAGACTTCCGTTAACCTAGTACCCGGTAACATGTATCGAGGGATTTGATTGGATCAAACAGAGAGGTCACTTTCGTGTTCCGGGGAAAGCAAAGTGTCATATTTATTTTGCAAATTTGCTAAATAATTAGTCTGCACAGGTAAATATTCTTGTTTTGTTACAGTGTATTCAAACTCATATATTGTGTTCAATGCACCTGTATAGTTTAATTATCAGGTAATGTCGCGGTTTCTGCAGAGGCAAAAGAAACATCTAATTTTTCCAATGTTTTGAATGAAAATTTATGCTGTCAGCATGGTTGGATTAACGTTTGCCAAAGTACAATTTGTGTTCTTATGTTGACCATGGAACACTTAGATACTCTTACTGGAGGTTTATGTTAATCGATGAGATAGGATTGTTAACTGGGTTATGTTTCAATGCAATCAACGCAGCTGTACGTGTATTTGGTAGAGACATGCAACCTGAACGTAGACTATCGTGTCCTTATCTAGATGACAATTTTACGGCATATGGACAAATGTTGCAATCAAGATGATGCTGCACATTTAACCAGTGGAATTGCCGTTCAGAAAATTGCAGTAGATAATCTGAAATAAGACGGGAAAAATGTTCAATGGACCTCCACAAGAATCATTTGGCAGAAATGTCAGTGTAATGATGATTTGTCAGTCATCATCCTTGCTACCCAAGCAGGAATATCCCACATTAACGTTCAGTAAAACTTGGTCATTGTGACCAGTAATATTTGTATTGTTAAACGCAGACTGCCAATGTTTTATCTGTAAGTACAGTGAAGCATCGGACAGAACTGTTGGCCCTCTTGCCACAAATTGTAAATTTAGAACCGGCAAAAGGCAAAATTAGAACCGGCAAAAGGCAGGATAGCTTTCATACTGGTAACGGTGCTAGCCACATTAAAGTGACTCGCACCCAAACGAAATAAGTTTACTGCTGCAGACCAAGATCGTTCATGTTAAAGATATTCTATCAAGACCAATTCATAAATTAAAAGGTTAAAATGTATTTAAATGTTATTTGAACAGTGTTAATGTGAGTTGAAGTAGTCTGCATAATTCGGCTGCTGTACTTAGAATTGGTAAGTTTATAGACATGAACAGCCGCTTGCAGAGAATGATGACCACGGGTGCTTCACACGTGTGTTGTAGTAACAATGGAAAAAAAAGGAAGAAAGAAGAAGAAGAAAAAAACCCCGACGTCATTTAATGTTGGATTACGTAAATGCTAAAGTACGGCATATCGTTCGGAAAAGTATAACGTAACATGATCTCCAGTTGGGACGAGAGCGTTTACTTTTCAGATCTAACTACAGAGCAAATTGTAATTCAAGATCTGGGAAATTTAATACATGTACTTGATACAGTGATAAATTTAAATACAGAACTCCTCGTTGTTTTCATGAAAGATAAACATTAATATTAGGCAATTATTCTGCTTTGTATCTATTTTGCAACATTTTTGTCTCTTTATTTTGCAACATTTGTTGTCTCTCTACTATAAACCATTCTTGAGTTAACCTTTTTGGCTCATTTGGCACAATTGCCAAAGAGCCTATAGAATCATGAATTGTCCGTCATCTGTCATTGGCGTTGTCGGCGTTGTCTGTGCACAGTCACCCTGAGCACACTATTGATCATGGAGACTTCATATCTTACACACATATGCACCTATGCCCCATCTCAAAGCCTAGCAAAAGTTATGTTGCTGTGACCATTATTCTCAAAATGGCAGCCATATTTGTGTTTTTCTTTGAACCTTTCTCCTGAACTTGCAGTTGAAGATACAGACTTGATATTTGGTTGTCCTATGTATCTTGATACCCTCTTAATGCCTTATTAAAATTATATTGCTGCTACGTATATTTCTAGTTTGGCAGTCATATTTGTATTTTTTCACAAATCACATCTGTAGATTTGACCTTAGACACTTTATTTTATTCCATGTGATACTGTGACATAGTTTTTATAATTTTTGATAGTTTTTGATAATGCCAAATGAGCTCAGATGCATCTGGACCTATTTTTCAGTAAATGTTTGAAAAATCCTAGTTTTGAGAAATAAATTTGTCTCAACTTGTGCCCTTAAAACAGGGTGCCCTTAAAATAAACATGAAATATCATAAAATACAACAAAATTGAATGAAAATTGCCTGTATAACTGGAGTGCCCTTTCAAGAGGAGTCCTACTGTAGAAGCGATAGAGCGCTGCGAAGTTATGAAAATAAAGTGCAAAAAACTGACACTTTCACCTGGTATTATTGAATAGCAGGGAAATTTCTCTTAAATTCGGGAAAACGTTTGATACAGCGTCATACAGCAGAAAGGTGTTGATGAAAAAATTAATGGTAAAACTGGTATCGGATTTAAACCCTTATTTAAAAAGCGTCCTGCCACAAGCCTGGTTGGTCGGACGTCAATATCCAGGAGCGGAGCAGTCAAGCAGCTTCCCGCATTGAGTTTGAGCAGACACAGCAGCTAATTGTCATGCATTTCTTGTAGACAAGATTGATTCCTGCCCACAACATATTTTATGTGACAAAGAAAATGTTCTGATTTAATATTTTTCCAGGGTTGATTTTTGGAGAGTACTGGACTGTTAGTCGTCAAGGGACTAGTTTTTCTCTGAAGATTAAAAGGAGGAAAAGTAATCGATGAAAATGGCAGAAAAGTTAACGTCTATCGAATTGGATAGTATACATCTTCATGATACGCATCCACGGTCCTTGGCTAAACAGGATGGCTTCTTCTCGCAGGTAAGGACACACTATTGTTTGTGTAGTATCTTGGTTTTAAAATTGCTGATCTCTGTATTGGCGACTTCTAGTCAACCAGCATGTGTTTCACAGTGCTCACCAGATGAATGCAAACATCAAAGCGGAGTAGCGACTTGGTGCGTAGTATTTTTGTCCAAACCGATAATACTTTCAATGCTGCATGATTGGATGTAAAAGGAGAATTTCGGAAACCGCAATTGTAATGACCTGCAGTAAATACTGGAGATTATCAATTTTAAGCCCATCTAAATAAAGGCCCATGGTCTAAATAATGAGACATTGACTCAATAATAAGACCATGGACTTTCTGTTTTTCTATCATCCCTATTTGATCTCTGTTTGGACAGTACAAGTAGGCACATTAACCCATATTTAGTTCTCAGGACAGCTTGATGTAAACTCACATGTTATTCGCAGATGACAATTATGTTGATGGTGTGTCAGATGTAGACCCTAATATTCAAGAGTTAATTCAAATTCAAATCGGGAAACATTTTTCATGTCCCATTTTTAAGACTGTCTTCTCAAAGATAGGCCCATGGTCTTCAATTTGATGCCAAACTTTCCATTTGATAATGGGTAATTCTCAAATAGAAGCCCAGGGATAAAAATTGAGAATCTCCGGTAGGAGAAGGTTGGCACCTGGTTTTATGGGAGAAAAGAAAACAAAAAATCCTGGGTTTGGAAACAAAAACAGAATTTCAGCAAACATGCAACCTTCAATCGCCGGTAACTTAATCGGTTGTTGTTTTGAATAATTAATTTTGCGTAGTAAAACAGGTGTCTCTACAAAGCTGTGACATGATTTTAAATTAGTGGTTGCCTGAAAGCTTTATTGCTGATGACAAAATAGATGCCCCAGTTGAGTATTTCAAATTTTGTGTTTTGATGGAAAAGTCTCAAACACAGTGCACAGTTTCGTAGCGTTTTTGGCTCATTTGGCCAAAGAGCCTACAGAATCATGAAGTGTCTGTCATCTGTTGTCGTCGTCATCATCCTGTGTTTTCGTTGTCTGTGCACAGTCACCCTGAGCACACTATTGATCATAGAGACTTCATATCTTACACACATATGCACCAATGTCACATCTCAAAGCCTAGCAAAAATTATGTTGCTGTGACCATTATTCTGAAATTGGCAGCCATATTTGTACTCTTCTTTGAACCTTATTCCTTGACACACAGTTAAAGGTACAGACTTCATATTTTGCAATCATATGCATCTACATACCCTCTTTATTTCATGTAAACATTATATTGATGCCACTTATATTTCTAGCTTGGCAGTCATATTTGTGCTTTTTTCATTGATCACATTGGAGATTTGATCCTGGACACTTTGTATCCTTGTGATATTGTAACCCAAATTGTCTAAGTACTTTGATAATGCCGAATGAGCTCAGGTCCATCTGGACCTATTTTTTTTAGCTTGTCTCAGTTCATAGGATCTTTGGGTGTTTCCATTTGATACAGTTTGTAACAGAATTTAACATACTACATAATTCATTGTTGTAATTCCATAGACTGCACATTCCAACACAAGAAACTAGACATAAACCAGTGACCGGCTGGGGTGAGAGCTAATACCACCAGTCAGTGACCCAGTGATTATATTGTGAAGTATTATACCATTGTCATGTGATCAGAAGTAAAACTGTACATAATTTTGAAGTAGTTGATGGTCCATTGGTAACTCAGTGTTGCAGTTTAGCTCTTAGTGTTTTTAAGCGGTGTATCACTTGCAAGTTTGCCCAAGACATCTGGCCTTCAGCAATTCAAACTTTAACCATATAATAAAGCTGAAGACATCTTTTCGCAGTTTTCACCATACACATTAAGGTTATTTCAAATTTTAGTAGAATTACAATTATTTTTCAAGTTGTAAAACCAATCCTTTTACTTTGTGTAAAATTACACTTCATCACTGAAGGTCTAAATTTTCACTAAAAGAACAACTACAGATAGATGTTTGTTTTAATGTAATTTTTCACATTTCGGCACTTTATTTTACGGTATAAGATGTGAAACTAACAGTCAATGTATTATTGGCAACTCGGCACAGCAATTAGAACCTGCACATTCCTGCAGTTCCTTTTGTTGACAGCAACCACGCACTTGTGTTGCTGGTGTGGGACCATAGGTATTCTTAATAGTTGTTAACTTTGCAGCATCCTTTTTTTTCAACGTTTTGATGTCATTAATAATGATTTTTATTAATGTAGTGTATATTATAAAATCAATTACAATTTTTGAATCTCTTAACGCAGGTACATTGTAAGGTAGACTTACACTTTTCGTACCAGTTATTAATAGTTGACATGCACGGTCTCAAAACTAGGATCAACTTACGAAGACACTTTGAATAAAATACTTCTGTGTTTCAGGGGTTCAGCCTTGGTGGTGTGCCAAATGTCGCGCCCCAGCAACTTGCAAAGACATTCTTGTCCCCGGATAATTCAATATACCGTAAATGTCCAATTCATGGCGCATGCCCTAATTATGGCGCACCCCCATTTCTTTTCAGTTGATTTACATTTACAATTTTACTCATAGCTGCAACTTTTTATTGTTAATGTATTGACAGAGGGCTTTATTTCCATCCTTCTTCAACAGTTTCAGATATTTGGGAGGTGAAATTTTGTTAGTTAACTTTACACAAATATAAATATAGCTCTTCTAAACTATTTAGTGTTGATCAAAGTTAGAAAGACAATAAGTTTTCCCCATCAGAAATTGGTTCTAGCTGCTTTTTTAAATGAGGCGCACACCTAAAAATAAGTGGATCGCGCATGCGCCATGAATTGGACATTTACGGTATCTAATGCGGAATTTCTCGGTCGAATTAAACGGGATATCAAATTATCTGGACAAAATAACTCAGTGTGGAGTGAAGCGGAAATTTTGATTGAATTATCAAGGACACGATTTATCCGAAATCGAATTATCCGGGGGACAGGTTTATTGTCATTTAACGCCAAAGCTTTATGTCAAGTTGACACTTATTTTCAAAGCATGCGAGTCTGTCACGCTGCCAACTGAATCCCTGTATGTAGTCATTGTGTAATATCTATGTAGATGAAAGTAAAGAGGGAATATCGGGTAGAAAGGTAACAACGTTACTAGACTTGATCTACAGAAGAAATACACTTTAATTTATGCATTAAATTGTTTCTTTGCAATCACTTTCATGCTGAAAGGTTGTACACATTTGTACTTTTTTGCACAGATGTTGCAGCTACATTGAAGCAAATGTATTTTGGTGGGCAAATCTAGTGATATTGTGTATTTGAAGGTTGTATGCTTCAGGGTTTAAATTGTTTTGAAAATTCAACATGCCAATAGTGAGTAGCGTCCGGTGCAAGATTGTATGGCGAGAAAATAATGTTCTCTGTAAAATTGTCGGTGTCTGCTGAAAGAAGAAAATAATACGAAACTTGATGGTGCTCAAACGGTATCCATGGCAACCAAACTTGTATACTTCATTCATAAGTTTTTTCTTCATTCCATTGTTGTACAACATTTTACTATTGTTCAAAATGAATAAAATACACTCGAAAAAGTAATCAAATTCACTCCATAAATTCTTTTAACACATACATGTTCACACAATTGTTTGTTCTATGCACACTTCCCATCATGTATCTTAACATTTCTCAAGATGTCTTGTTCAGTTTAAATGGTGTTGGATTCTTTCCTAAAATATAAGAAAATGTCTTAAGTGTACATTTGCTATTTCTCTAATATTTCAATCTGCTTTAGCATCAACTGCTTCTGAATTGTTTTATTTAATTTTATTTAATCCAATTGAAGCTTTAATGTCGCACATTAAAACCAACCTTGCACTGTATCAAATACTTTACAAGCTTTGAGATTATATATTGTTACTTTATACCGTGTTGATGTGTTAATATGTACCCTGTGCATGACTGTATATTTGTGAAAAAGTTTGGTTATACATTTATAGTGTAGACTCGAAAACGTTTGTAAATAGGACTGTGGTAACAACATTTGTCACTAAAATGTTAACAAACGAGCGTGCTTACCACAAATACTAACTTCATAATTTACTGAACTGAACAAACAAAATCAAAAATTTAACGAAACAAGTAAAGTACATTCTTACTGATTGTGGTAAACACGAGAATACGAGTGATGGTCTCCTCCTTCCAATTCTATATGTGGTTATTACCTAATTCAGTCACCTCTCTGTTGTGTAGTGGTGAAACTAAGTTACTTATAAACTTTTCTGTATATTTTGATAGGAACCGATTAACGTGCCTATTATACAGGTATATGACGCGTTTAAGAAAAAAACTAGAAGTGCCGTTTGCTGTGTTCCGCATGATAATTCAACCAGTGGCAAATCAAATTTACACTCTTCTTCCAATAATTTGATATAGGATAAATCGATATTCCTAAAACTGTTGCAACTGTTACTGCTGTATGGCCATTTACCAAGACAGTTCGATACTAGAGAGGGGGATTTTAATTATGTGGGTTAATACACTGTAAACATGTAGGACAGAAAGTGTTAATGCAACTGGTTGTAATTTACAACAGCTATCAGGGCAGATTCGGGGTTCCATTCGCGCAGAACCAGTAAAGGAGTCAAACGTAATAATCAGGACTCGAATTATTGAGAAATTCAAGGTTGGCCGAAGCAAATCTGAATATTTTCTTTCTGCAATGAAGGTTTATTTGCAATAATATTACATAGTTAGTCACTTTAAATTAATTTACGAATAAAACAAAATATTGTAAAATATGGGGAATCTAGAGAAAATCCTGGGTTGACCAAGACAGTTTCAGGTCGATGGTTCGACTTGACGAGTCACTAATTCGAGCCCTGAATAATGTTTCGAGTTCTGTTTTCCCGAATCTGTCGCCTGTGGTTTGAACAGCACGGTTTGAGAGTTCCCGCACGCTGATGCCTCCCTTGATTCAGGACATTTGAGGAATTCTGTACAATGTATCCTATATCAGAAGTAGAAATCGAGGCTGCAATATTTGACCGTTTGCAAGATTCAGCTTTTCGTAGGAGTATGGAATTGTACTCAGATTACACATGCTCGGGTCCAAACATAAAAATGGAATATTGAAATTTGGAATATTCCAAGGGCGTCTCAAAATTTCGTTCGGTTGGCCCGAACCTGCTTGCAGGCCTTTTTCGATGATGCCGTTAGATTTTAAGTAAATTTTAATCAGGATTTAACTGCAATTACTCAGCAAACAGCATTAAAATTTCGGCTTTGTTAATACCTATCGAGAACTAAAACATGACCAAAGCAAAAACAAGTGAGGCACCGTTTTTACTGACTTAATGGCGAATATCAAAAGAGTGGCTTACCCATATAAACTGCACTCCTCCACCCCATAAGTTAACACTTCATGTCTTTTCCCCATTTTTTGCCAATATATAATTATCCAAATAATGGATATCTAGTTAACAAATAGAATATCCGAATAACAAACTAACATGTCTGTATTTTGATTGGTTCACTTCAACCAGGTGGCCAAAAAATCGGTAGGTATTTTAACCAATCAGTTGCAACATTTGTTACATTACCTTTAAGGTGACATGCATAAATTTCAGTTGTGTAGAGATGTTTTTTTCAGTGCACATATTTTGTACATTTTGCATGATTTTCAAAATTGTTTACTATTTTTATTTATTGAAAATGCCCAAAGTTTAAAACACAACATATATTGCCACCAGTTTGGTTCGTCAAGGTCTATTAAATGTGAAATTACGCATATGAAGTATATTTAGCTGCTTTGTTTAAGTATGAGTAAACGAAGAAAAGTGCATGATTTATGTGCAATCATCAGAGAATTTTGATTCAGTAGACATCTACAGTGTGGGGAATCGGCGCTCGATTTATTCCCATTTTCATGATTTAATACCATCTGGAGAAATTTGGGACAGCTTAATGTCGGGAACTGCCAGCAATATAGATGTCACACATACACCACCCGGATCTACGAACATCCATGGTCCGGGTGGAATATGTTTTGAATTTAGATTGTAACCAGTTCCTGAGAATAAGTGGTCCCAAATCTGTCATTAAATCGTAATAAAATTGCCTTTCCCTATCTCTTGTAATGGTCGAATTATTTTGTACCTCGGAATAAATCACGAGAAGTGGAATAAATCGAGCGCCGATTCCCTACACTGAACTAGATATTAAGTCCGTCCAGCTTCTGAAATTGATTTATTTTGGAACAATAGCATATCATGCCTTTCCTTTCACCCAAACAAAAGCAACCATTTTTCTTAAAATTAAGAGCTGTGAACAGATATTTCATCCTCATTTTTCTTTTAAAATGGTACACGATCGCGAAGAGTTTATCTTGCAATTTAAATTCATTACTTTTATCTTTCTTAAAGCGGACCCTATTTGTGCAAAACTGTTCAGGACGGCAATCTTTTGGTTTGTTATGGTAACGTATCTTATTGCTATGGTTACAGATGATGGATGGAACGCCAACAGATGAAAGAAGTGCTTCAACGATGTCACAAGCGTCGTCTCCGGTTGAAAGCAGGGGTAAGGCTTATGCATTCTTATATACACATAGATCTATCTTTATCCTATACAGGTTATTTTAGAGCTATTGCCTTGCTTCGCGACAGCCTGGTAATTTCAAAATATCGTCATTAATTTACTCGATAATTCTCACTTTTATGGTTTTAAAAAAATCGGTACAATTTCCGGTGTATCTGAGAGGAGTTGGTGGCGTCTCTGTAAGTTTTAGGTCTTTCATAAGAGCGTAGCCTTTGTTCGCTTTTGTCGCGTCTAGGCCTTCGTACATCTACAAAGACTCGGTAAATCGAAGTCAACAACTTTACGCTGAGATACTTTGATACCTGGAATCAACTCAAAAGTTGACTAAGATATTTTTGTGATATTTCATAAATGCAAAAGCGTACAAAAGCTTCAGTGTTAACATCAAAGGATAGACTTGGGCTTTTGTTACGTTTTGTTGTCACTATTCATTTATAAATTCATTTTCGAGGACACACGAACATTATTGTTGTTTTGTAAGCGTGTCACTGTTATCAAATTATAAATCAAATCTATCGATTTACATGAATTCAGTATCACAACTGTTGTAGGACAGAATACTTCGATTACTGTTTTTGTGTATTGTTGCATATGTAGAAAATCTAGTATGTCATCGGGATCGCCATTGCCGGGAGTTTAATGTTTTGCCCGGATTACTGGCTATACGTTGACTGGTACATTGTGTGACATGGCACCTGTTGGTTAGTGTTTCCAGCCAAGAGATTACA
>JBCAUI010537859.1:0-10970 GCA_038406195.1 Haplosyllis anthogorgicola
AAGTACTAACCAACATCACATAATAGTAAATATAACAATAGAACAATAAGTAATAGTAAAATAGAAAGAATCGCGCAGACGCCGGACGACGACAACGACAACGACGGACGACGGACAATTCATGATTCTGTAGGCTCTTTGGCAATTATGCCAAATGAGCCAAAATAAACAAACAAACTGGTATTTATCTTTTGGCAAGGACTATCACATGGAAGACTATATTTATGTCCATTTAACATATTTCTGGTTGAGACGGTCACTCAGGTTGGATCACAATGTCTCTTCAGAGATGGGGCGTTTGTCCGCTGTCGACAACAAAATTTGTTTTGGAAGAGAAAGCCCCATTGTCTGCGAATTGTCTCTACGTCATTCACAGATACGCAACATTATTTCCCTTCTTTCCTGCTATTAATGTTTAAGTGCACATGCTATCATTTCCAATGTACACTATACAGTTATAGCAATAACAGAATTTACTGCATTACAAAGCTTTATTTTTAACAAACATTACTGTACTGACATGCGGACAAACTTTACAAAAACAAATTACGATGTTGCAAATTATTCTATTTTGGTGAAGTTCTTCATGCTATCATATTCCCACCAGTGCCAAAAGTTATGGTAACAAAGCATTTGTAAAATCTCGTTTTCTCACAAATGGACTTGGGTAGTAACCAGGGCCACACACTGGGCATAATAATAACACGTTCTGTTGGCCACACATAGGGGGTTTAAAATATTCCACTACAACAAATTGAAGATGGCATCAATTTAAAACTACAACTAGGATCACTTTCTCGAATTTAATGGCTTTGAACGTCCAAGTACAAAAACATCCAATATGTATAACAGTAGTAATTATTGTAACATTAATATATCATTGTCAAGAAAGACCTAGGCTGATCTTTATTTGTACAAAAAAGAAGTATAAAATTGGTGAAGGCAGATTTCATTGTTTGTCACAATTACATAATCAACTTCTTTCCAATTTTTGAAGTTTTAAGGGTCATTTCCTCATATAAAATCTGTAGATTTCTGTTAAATATGAACAGCTGATTAGTTACCCAGTCCACACTGGTAAATCAGAGAATAGAGTCTGTTCCTCACGAAATACAGCATAATACTGGCAACAAAAATGCTAATGCGAGAGAACAATTTGAGCTATCGTGGTAATGGAAAAATACACAACCGTTTGTCTTTGAGTCATTCCTTCTGGGCGCACAATCTGATGCCCCTAATTTGTCATTGTTTTACTTATCACGGGAGACACTCTCCCTGTCGGCTCGTTGCAGCTGTTGATATATTTAACAGAAACCTGATTTCTAGTCTTTGACCCTTCTGTGAGAACTAGTGACACTACAGTAAACCTAAGTTGGCTTGTTTTGTTTTTTAATCTATCGTCTAGTACTAAGTGTTTCATCTTTGCACAGTTCGCAGTGTTGCCAAACTGACTTAGCATCATTATCATAACTCACGGCTCTCTAACCATTGAACATGCTTGAAATATGTGCCATTCACGCAAGACCACCAATCCAACGGCTTCAAACAACTCATTTACAATATAAAAAATACCATCCAAAATCTGATTCAATCAAAAAATGTTACGGCACAAATTTTTCTTTGGACGTACATGAGCAATAAACCAAAGAACAAGCTAGCAGCAGTAACTAAAAATTCGTCAATTAAGCTATGAACAAAATTCATGGCACCATTTTGTGTGTTGCGATTTTACTACGTGACCTCAAAACTAAATACTTGCTATTTGTATATAACGATAATTGAGTGTTTTCATCAACAAACTGCTAGATGCTCTCTGGTTCTTTGCTCCTGAAAAAGACTAAAATAGGTTTTATCAATTTATATATTGAGATACTCGAATTTTAAGTGTTTTACTTCTGATAAAGAAACATTTCATGATTATTTTTCTTACATATTAGACACATATTTGTGCGTTTGTAGTAAATGATAGATCATAGTGGTACATCTCTATTAAAATGGCACGTCTAATCATGAAAATGTTACCCATTGTACTGTTTTCTTAGCCATTGGACGGTGTCCCTGTGATCCTATTGCAGCTGCATGGTAACCAATCTCAGGTTTCCATGGCAACAATACGCTATTCACCTGCAGCGGACCACAGCATTTTTGCTCTTTCGGTAACCTGTCCACACATACACACGACTTGGCATTCTTGCATCGTTTGTAATACACAGGGGCTTCTTAGAATCAGAGGAATAATGAAGAGTTAAAATTCAATGAGTTTCAGTTATGTTCAAATATACACAATAACTATATACAACTCACTTGAGTCAAATGTACAGCACTGTCTTAGTAATGATAATGGAAACTATCTTAGTCTATTCACATCTAATGACCCTGGGATGACCTTGACCCGACTAGACCTGGGCTAAGACCTCGTCGACCCGCTTTGGTATGCGCTCTCAATGGAGGAACCGGAATTACGACGAGATGAAGAAGAAGCACCACCGGCCTGAGCACCACCTGACGGGTGACTGACCAGTGAAGAGCTAGTGAACAGTTTGTACCAGCCAATCACAATGTTTGATAAGTCCAGATCGTCCAATAGAATTTGAGCAACTCCCATGAACACCTTACGGTCCATGCGTCCGTAATCTCCCCATACGGTAACCTGAAAAGAAACCAAATATCAACGCAAGTTCGTCGAAAACAGGAAATTATAAAACAGAAAGACAGGCAGAAACTCAAAATGTCTCCCGTTTTCAAAGAAATTTATGTAAGTGTAAAGTGGATTGTGTTAATGCATCTCCACAGTACGCGACACAATTTTTTTGTTCAACCAAAAATTCAGATTTAACTAAACGATTCTGTTGTGGTAGAGGTATCTTAAATTGTATATTATTACCTGTAGTATACAGCCGCCGTAAGGTTGTGTAAAATACAACTGCTGCTGGTACAGGGGATCAAGTGTACGTCGCGCTATGTTTGTCTTCTGCTTTTCCTTACAATTCTTTCCTTCCATAAGGTAGACTTTAACATAAGGCGCTACAAAGGACAAAGAACTGTAAATAGGATGTTGGTTCTCTATGTTAAATGAACCTGTATGCAACTTTACTCTATGTTAATTCCCATTTCTTTAAGCTTAACGGTCAAAGTTTAGTTTTGTATACAAAAGTACATCTTTCTAGACATTTGTTGAGGTAACTGTGCTACGTTTAACTTACCGGGCAGCAGTTTTGTTCCAGGCTTGGAGCTGAGGCCTCTGGCACGTATCACCTCAACCTCCAAATGACCCTTGCGGTCGAACAGCCCTAATTGAATCTCGCCAAGGCAGGGGGAGCCTAGCACCTGTCGCCCTACCAGTTGTGATGGACCCAGTCCCTCGACGAAGTCACCAAAGTGACCGTCTGGGCCCATTCGTGGAAGCCACATTCTGAAATAAATAATTTTTCGATTGCCAGTATGTCTGCGACTTTTGATCAGATCTTGTGAGTGCTATTTCGTCTTTCCCAATTAATAAAATACACCCGGAAATCTTCACAATACTTATTACAACTATTTACAATGAAGATAGTAGTTTTTATTTCATTTCACTGTGCGCAAGTTGTATTTTGTTAATTGTTGTTGTACAATGACAATTTCTCTGAAACACACTAAACTTTACCGACACTACCATCAATCTATTTCACAAGAACACCTTTGTCAACTACGTTTATATGGATGTAAGGTACATTTGAATACCATTATCTCAAGGCATAACATACGGTAGCACTTAAATTATACCATGCATGGACGAGATTTCATGCAACAATCCCGAGACTAAATCTAATACTGAATCCAACTGTCTGGCCCTCTTTCATTTTTCTTTTACAATACATCATTTCAAGTTCTTATTCTAACGTTATTTATGGTATTTTGTGGAAAAGAAATTGCAAATCAAAACTGCGAAGGTATATCGGTCTGCACCCATGGATACAGTACATTTCCCTGAGGGCTAGCAGTTGAAAAATGTAATTCCTGTAAGATTTTTATGAAAAATATGTACAACGTTACTTACGCACTACTGGAATCACTAGATATAGAACCCATGCTGCCGTCTGTAGACTCCTTACTCGCTTGCTTCAGCAGTCGATTGCGCATCTCGGCAGCTGCTCCGACCTCTTCACTGCGTTGGAAAGATGCTCGGCCACCCTTCTTTCCGCCTTTTTGACACAAACAATAATTATTATATCTAGCCTTTACGACGCAAAGAAGATGCAAAGAAACTGTTTTGATGTATAAATAATAAAAAGAAGATGGCATTACCACAAGCACTGATAGGTTGAGAGGTATCAGCAGAGGATGCGTTGAAATGCATTCCTTACAATAAATGCAAAAATGTTGTGGCGCAATAACCTCCATGAAATCCTAATTTCGACTTAGTTTAAGTTTTAACATTTTTTGATCAAAAGGAACTTTGGCAAAGGTACCACTACAGTATTCTAAAAGATGATTCGTGGAACCAAGAGTATTGCTAAATGAATTGCGCAACAACATCTAGTCATATTAATAGTTCGAATAAAACGTGAACAACAGAAAAGTAGCCAAGCTGATGACGTCATTCAGTATCAGCATCACCATCAGTGTGACGTTTGTCACCACCGTTGCCAGAGACACATCAAATCACCAGCTCAATCACTACCACCATCACCACCCAAGAGGACAAAAAAGTTAGAAATCATGACAAGAAGAGGTTTCAAGAAACTGGAAGTTATTAGGTTTAATATGCATGTACATACGTAGGAAATGGAAAGTGCAAATTGGAAATTATCCCAATGCGCAAACATGGGATTCTCACTCTAAAACGTTCGCTTTGAGAAAATTGCAATTTTTTTATTAGTACGATCCTCATCATTGAGAGACTTGTTCGGGAAAAGCGGGTGCGTAGCAGCTTTTAATATACTGTGCGGGTCATGACATACCAAAGGCCATGTGATAATAGGTCAAGGCCACATGTTGCAAGTGTATAGGTCAAGGTCAGCCCATGGGGAGGAATTCGGTTTAGACTATTAAACCACCTTGATACACACACTTAACTCTTGTTCACAATTTACCTGACTGGTTGACTTCTACAGAACAACACTGATTTATAGTTTCACCAACGACTGACTTGACACAAGAGATTTTGTTTTACTTATGCTGTACATTTTAACACTTACTGGGATCGTTTTACAGTTTACTTAGGTCCATCATACACCATTAAAACGAATTTAACAAAGACAAGAAAAAATAGCTTCCAAGTTATTAAAAAGGGTGCAAGAAAACCTGACAACGAAATGTGAGACGTAAAAGTTAGTGAAAATAAGGCCAAACACGAAAAAGATACTGAAATGGTGAAAAAAGGCATTAAAATACACAAGAAAAAGGTATTAATATGAGAAAACGTTATGACAACATTAGTGTCGTTGATCCTGGTTAAAAGGATATTGTTGTCGATTTTAACTTAATGTATCATTTCAATCTTCTCTTCTCAATATTCAATAATATCTACGTGAATATCACACGTAATAAAAACATTTAATTTGAAATATTCAACAATACATTAGATTAAGTTTCTGATCATTTACGTAGGTAGATATATACATCTTATTTAACCATTTGAGATGGGCAGTCTAGTTCTCGGCCTAACTTTTCAAATTCTACTACAAACATCAGTTTCAAAGAAGGTAAGAACCTTTGTACAAGATTTGAGACCGTTACGTAGCCACAGTCGTATTTTCACCTAAATAATGCACACTGACGCATATTATACAAGGAAAATAGCGGGCCACAATTTCCTTAGAACCTCACAAACAAAAAGAAAGTATTGTACAGTAAAAACTTTTACTATTTTATTGCACTCTAGTTATTACTAATTAGTGCATAGTCATAGCTTTTAACTACTTAATTACTTAGTTGATGTATTCTTAACTTGATATCAGTTTTCCATAGTTACTGTTACCAAGTTGCACCTTAATTAACTTCTCTAATGTACAATTTTCACTATCCTACATTACTTCTAAACTTACACACCGTTCCTAACTATCAGAAATTCAGGGGTGCCTTCAACATAGGACAGAATTAGAAGTAACAGAATGGGAAAAGATATTGCTACACGAATGAAATTTTTATCCATGTAATTTAAAGGGAACACTTTCCTTTTAAAGCTTTTCAAGTGGTATTAATGCAACTGTACAACTGTAGTTTTTTGACAAATAAAAAGAAGAAATAATATAAAGTAGGTGCCCCTGAACGACCTTTTACCCTTTTCTTAACCTACATAACAAATGGTCTCACTTTCTATAACTTTCTGTACTATTTATTCATTTGACAAAACATTAACTATGTTTGCTATCGGCTACGTTTTTTTCTTCCTTTTATGGACATATACTTGATATTTTTATTTTAGACTACTCAATTACTACGGACATTCTTCACGAAAGTACCTACGTAGATTCATTATCTATAAGAGTAAGATGAAATCGTAATTATCACATCTAGATTTCAAAAATTCATGCTAAGTTCTACGGATTGCTTTGAATGTTGTATGTGCAGTTATCACTATTTTCATAATTACATACTATATACATCTGCCAATTCATTGCCCTTCTCTATCACTAAAAGAAGCTCTTGAAACTCTGAAGACCCTTATTGAGAATACCACTGCCCATCTCGACAATACTCCCCACCCCTGGGCCCTGTGACTGCATGTGCGGTTGGTTAAATATATCTGCCGGACTTCTACTACCGTTGCTACTCCCCCCAAATGCACTGACCCTGGTCGGGGTAGTGGGACTTCTTGCTGGAGGTTTAGGACCCAAAGTTGCAAAAAGGGCATTTTGATCTGTAGAGGCCTTGTTGCCCAAAGGTATTGTTGGCTTTCCTATTCCACTTGGGCTAGTAGCATCCAGACGGCTGCTGCCAGCGCTTCCCATTGTCATCATTCGAACGCCAGTGGTATTTGTAGTACTCGTACCGGTCTGACCAAACGCACCAGCTTGATTTGCTGTACTACCTGTACTGCAGGTAGTTTGTGTCTGACTGTAATTCTGCTTTGCAGCCACACCATAAACTTGGTTTCCGTAAGTTGATGTGGTATCATACTCTTGACTGGTTGCACCATACCGTTGCGTGGTTCCACCGTAAGCTTGCACAGCTACATTGTAACTGTCAGTGGCGTCGTACGCTTGTGTGGGTGCACCATAGCTCGTCGTGCCATATGAGTTTGTACCATAAGCTTGACTTGTGCTATAACTCGCCGTTCCATGAGTCTGACTTGCTGTACAATAACTTGCTGTACCATAAGCTTGAGTGGCTGTGTTATGACTAGTAGAGCCATAAGCTTGCGTGGATGCACCATAGATCTGATCTGTTGCCCCGTAACCGGTTGTGCCGTAAGATTGATCTGTTGCACTATAATCAGTGGTATCATAACCTTGCATGCTTGAGCCGTAATTACTAAATGCCGCCATACCACTACTGGCGCCTTTTCTTTCTGAACCAGTGTAGGCTTGCGTTGTTTCATTATAGCTTGCCGTGCCATATCCCGTTGCAGTGTAACCCTGTGAATCTGCACCGTAGCTTCTTGCTCCGTAATCTTGAGAAGTAGCACTGTAGCCTTGTGAAGTCTTAGTGCCATAACCTGTTGTATCATAACCTTGATTGGTTACATCGTAGGTTTGTCTGTTGGAATCATATTCTTGATCACCGGTACCATAATCTTGACCATATCTTTTAGTTGGCATGCCAAAAGTTTGATCACCCTGCTGTGTAAGCACACCTTCCTTACCGTGGCTTTTGTTGTCTTTTCCATGAGTGCTACTTCTGGTGCTGCTAGAAGTAGCAGCAGTGCTTCGGGACATACTGCTGCCATACCCAGATGTCACAGAATCAGCAGAATTCTGCCGAAATGCTGCCATACCGCCAGGGGTTCCATCAGCACCTGACATCAGTCTGCCCTCCCTTCGTGTTCTGGGGCCACTGGCTCTCTCAAACGAGCCTGCCCTGTCCACAGACCTAGTTCTTGTCTCCATTGAATTACCTCTGTCCATAGATCTACCGGATCTGTCCAGAGAGCCCTCGGCCTTTTCTAACGATCTACTGCCCCTGTCCACTGACCCACTTCCCCTATCAAGAAACCGACCTCCCCGATCAAAGCTTGTCTGCTCAGGTAAGTTCCCCTCTCCTCTATCAAAAGAACTGCCCCCTCTATCAAACGATCCCCCAGTACTGTCAAAGCTTGCCATTTCATAGGATGTGCCCATATCAGCAGTCACATGACCCTCAGGGGGAAGGTATTGAGGCTCACTCTGGTCCTGAGCATCAGCTGACCCACCTTGACCTGGCAGCTGTGAGGTACTGCTGCTCTTCTTGGATAAGCCCACTAGTGCTGCCACCTTGTATCCGAGGCTTGGACGACGCGACTTGCGATTCTCTGTGACACTGGACGACAGAGCTGAATCAGAGACACTTCCGTCATTCTTCTCATAACCGGCGACGTCACTGTTACTAAGGCTACGGTTGAAAGGTTTGCGAGATGCAGCTGATGAAGGCGTGGTTCCCCCAGCACGACTCTCCATCTTTGAAGCAAACTCACTGCAACATCAATCAAAAACATCTCTTCCATGTGACATTATATTGCAACGTATCCGAATTACTTTTATCATTAAATGCTTGCTTTTAGTTATAAGTTTATTACATTTCCCCTCCCTGAAAATAGAATAAGTGAAGAGTTCAACCTGAGTTTTCTACGAGGTTTTTCGGACTGTGTGGACCTGACGCTGATTGTGCTGATTTTTGAAACTTCAGACATGTCACTAGTTTCTGATGCATCACTGTGCATGGCTTCATCAGACATGTCGGAATGGAATTCTACAAATTCAAACAATAAATTACCTTTTCATGCTTTTTTACAGATGCCAAAAGCAATTCATTACCGAAAGAGTATTGTTGAAGACCTTTGTTGCTCTCGTACTTCAATTCAATCCCATCACACATGATCAATTCTTGATATATGTTGAACCGTTTAATTTAACGTACTGTATTCTCTCCTTCGTGTTCGATGATGGCCTCTATCGAATTCATGAGCACGATCATAACGGTCAAATCTGGTACCAGCAGAGCCATGTGGTTCCCGCCTGCGACTACTGCGGTCGGTGCCACGTCCGAGATAACTCTCCGTGTCCGACATGGCTGGACTTCCGCCACTTCGATAAGCAGACATCTTCATCTTCATAAGGCGAGCTCTTTCCTCCAAGTCTTGTGTTACTGAAAAGTGCAAAAGTCAACACAACTACAAAAGTGTCGAACCACTGGTTTATCCATCTTTTCCTTCTTCGCTCTACAGTGAGGTTCAAAATGAATTCGGAATTTTTGATTACGTTCATTTCCTGATAAAAATAGGTCCAGATGGACCTGAGCTCATTTGGCATTATTATTAACGAAGACAACATACAGGTTACAATATCACATGGATGCAAATAAAGTGTCTAAGATCAAATCCAAAATAAGTGACCCATGAAAAACAATTATGGCTGCCAAACTGCAAATATTGGTGGTATCAATATTATTTTTACAGGAAATAAAGAGGACATATAAATGCATAAGGCTGCCAAATATGAAGTTTGTATCATTAATTGCATGTCCAGGAGAAAGGTTCAAAGAAAAAAAACAAAATATGGCTGCCAATTTGAGAATAATGGTCCCAGCAACATAATTTTTGCCAGGCTTTGAGATAGGACATAGGTGCATATCTGTGTAAGATATGAAGTCTCTATGATCAATAGTGTGCTCAGGGTAGCTGTGCACAGACAACACCAACGCCAACAACGACGGACAATTCATGATTCTATAGGCTCTTTGGCAATTATGCCAAATGAACCAAAAATCATACTGTTCAATGCATTCAATTTCGTAAGAATCCTTGGGTATACCAGAAACCCAGAAATCCTGTCCCTACCTCTATCCCTGCTTGCATGTTGAGCAGCAACTGGTATCTGTGGCAGTTGACGTTTCTTTGGTGACGGTGTGGAAGTTGGGGTTACATTAGCGGATGATGAGCGCCCGTGACCTGGCAAAACAGCACCTGATCTTGACGATCCTACCAGCTCCCTAATGATAGTAAAAATAAATAATAAATTAGCATATTGTATGTGAGCTAGACTTAATTTTCAAATAAAATGAACCCATAAAATTACTTCTGAATTTAAAAGTTCAAAATACATATGGTGATAATTGAAAAAAATGATTAAATCTGTAGGTCCAATGTAAACTACTGTACCTTTCAGGCGGTGACATTGACCTTGAAAGGTCAGATATCCTTCCCTGCGAGTGACCTGGTGATTTTGACCTTGACCTCAATGACGTTGGTTCCTCCGTTGTTGATTTGGATCGACGTGACTGTCGGTCTGCAGGAAGTCCGAGTTGCCGTGCGTCAAGACCTTCTCGGGTTTCTGCTTGCGTAAAGAGTAACAATTTACGAGACTCTCTCGCTTGAAATCCGCACTGTTATTATCTTGCTTGAATACACATTTCTAACAACAAGTTATAATTTACTTCAGTCTACCAAAACGTACAAAAAAACATGGTGAGCCAGATATACTAAAGGTTATGTAGATATCTATAAGGTTCAATAATGGAAAGATATTAAATAAATTCATGCAAACTTCTATGACATATTCTCTTACCTTCTGACCGACGCTTTCCCGAAAAGTTTTAAATCATAAAGTGAATTTAGCTTGGCCTCCAGGGCCTCATTTGAACAAGATTCTGTACAGTATACATGCTGATTTGGAACAGTGAGAATTGTGTGAAACGTAAAGTCCGTGAGTGCAAAATGATTTTGCGTCGTAATTTGACAATGGAGAGAAAATACTCTGTATTCCAGTGTTTTGTAAATGTCGCAAAGTGACTTTTTCCTTTAAAAATAGATAGTAATGGGTTAACTTCACAATCCGTATTGGAATAACATTAGG
>JBCAUI010537870.1:0-10968 GCA_038406195.1 Haplosyllis anthogorgicola
TGAGATATCAAGGTTTTGGGGAAAAGTGGTCCAAAATGGGGTAAAAATACATCGTAGGAGAACGGCACCTATGTAGCCCTGCTCCTTAGTCCTAATCTACCCATATATGAAGTTTCAAAAGTCTATATTCATATTTTACAAAGTTCTGTTGGTTTCAAGTACCTATGATAAGCAGTTCCTGAGATATCAGTTTTTTTGGAAAAAAGTGGTCCGAAACGGGGTAAAATGCATTGTAATTGATTTTTCACCCAGAAAAATAGGCTTGATATTGCTGGAATCCGCATTAAAATGTATTTCAACATGTCAATCGCAATGGTGCATATTAAAAGTCTGTACTCTCAGCAGTTTTTGTTTCTCCCCTTAATATTGAGAATTTGACGAAATGGACATCAAATTTGGAACCCCCCTCTAACTCCCTCCCTCCACACCTCCTGGAAGGATTTGACCAATGCTTTGTAATGCATTTTAAAAAAATTTCACCGCTGAACGTAAAAAAAAATTCCACCACCATTGGATTCGGCATGCCACCAAACCTATACGCAGGGACTTTCAAGCATAATGATGTATTTTTACCCCATTTTGGACCACTTCCCCCCCCCCCCAAAAAAACTGCGATAACTCAGGAACTGCTTATTGTAGAGACTCAAAACCACCACCAAAAGATTTGGCATGCCCCAAAACCTATATGTGGGGATTTTCAAGCCTTTTTTGGGCACTTTTTCCCTGTCAAAATCAACATCATCTGCATTTTTACCCTGTTTTGGATCACTTTTTCCTAAAAAACTGAGATAACTCAGGAACCGCTAATCGTAGAGAGTCGAAACCACCGCCAAAAGATTTGGCACACCCCAAAACCTATATGTGGGGATTTTCAAGCTTTATTGGACACTTTTTCACAGTCAAAACCAACATTTTCTGTTTTTCTATCCTGTAATACTCAGAATTTCACATTTTCTTAATTTTGACAGGGAAAAAAGCATCAAAATGGCTTGAAAATTCCCACATATAGGTTTTGGGGCATGCCAAATCTTTTAGTGGTGGTTTCAAGTCTCTATGATAAGTGGTTTTCAAGATATCAAGGTTTTGGGGAAAGTGGTCCAAATGGGGTAAAAAAGCATCGTAGCAGAATGGCAGCTATGCAACACTGCTCCTTATGTCCTAGTGTACCCCTATAACAAGTTTCAAAAGTATAGGTTCATGTTTTACAAAGTTGACTTCAAACGTAAAGATTTTAGTTTGAGCAAGATGAATGATGAACAAAGCTGCACAAAAGCAGACAGACCCCCCCCCAGGATGGACCTCTGCCAGAACATGTTCAAACTTGTTCAGCAGACAGACCCCCCCAGGATGGACCTCAGATCTGAGTGCATACAGGTCATTCTGCAGACAGACCCCCCTGTCAGGAACGTGACACTTTTGCTTCTTAAATTTGTTAGTATAATGATTGAACTCTGGTAGGTTGCAAACTTACTTACGACTCAGCCTTGAGTAAGTTGGCAACTACTATTTTCTGCACATCCGATCACACTCGTCACACAACGTTATTCACACAAGTTATTCTATACATGTTACAATCCATGAATTTCATCACAGAAGACACAGTTAGATAAAAAATCCCAGTGACATATCCAAATATAGCAAATAGAATAATTTGAAACAGTTTGCATGCGGGACTATTCTTTTTTACACAATATAAAACAGTCACGTAAAGCAAACACAAATCAATAAAGAGTTGTGTTTTGTTTGCTTTATTAACGAAAAAATCTATTATCCTTAATTTTTGAAATCACAAACGATGACATGTTTGGTGAACAGTATTTTCTGTTTGCTGATAGCGTCTCTTCATGGTATCTGATTGCTGTGTGATGTGGCACCTAATGTAGCTCTCGACGGTGGAAGAGTAAACATTCTGCTCAACAATCACTGCTGCTCTTCTCTAATCATCACATGTTTTGTTGGGTCCAATGGCCAATTTACATTCCATTTTATATCCCAAAAGTCCATATCCACTGATCAAAAATAGTTACGCAAGAAATATATGTAGTAGTAATTATTTTTATTTGTACCAACTTTTGGACAGTAGTTCTTTTACATTTACAAATCAAGATGGAGACTTAACTTTGCTTACCATGGCTTAGTTGTAAGACTTCTCCGGACTTGAATTTTTGCATAGTCTTTGGACATGCAAAATGCACACCTGATATGAGACATGTTGGCAGGAGTCCTTGTTCATTTAATGCGGATGCTGTCTCCTTAAAACTTTACTAATGACCTATCAACAATTTGTAGTTATCAAACAATAACTATTGTTATCACAAATGTTAACCTGTAATCCCTAAGAATGGGCTCACTGAAAGTTTGTTATGCAAACACCGGACAAAGTATCGGGATAATCTTTTAGTTTGGACATGCCTATTTAGAAGTTTAGGACTATTTTGAAAATTAAATTTATTTGTTCAAGCTTTGTAAGCAGATCAATTGAAATAACATGGATAAAAGGTTATGCTTGGCCAAGTTGGCTAGCTAAATCATGAAAACATGCAAAATTCTTAATGATTTTGTGTGAATACATTTACCCAATAGTTATATTAGCTACGTATCGTACTACACATTTTGTTTTTGTTATAAAATAGTACTGTAGCACTTAGGTTAGGTATCTTCCAAATATTTATTACTTGAACCAGTTAATGTTTGTTTAAGTAAGTGCAGTTTGTTTGATCCCAAAGTTTTAAATGTCAAGTGATTGTCCATATATTCTAGTTCTTTCACTGAAACTAGGTGAGAACTACTTGTACTGATACACAACCTCCAACAGGTTCAAGATGAAAGTAGGGTTATCACAACTCCTTATCCAGAAGGTCTTTCTATGCTATTATTTTTTTTGTTACAATAGAAGCAATGAAAATAATTGTTAATGACTGTTTGTTACTTAAACTGTCCCACAAATAAAAGTACTGTTTATTTTCCTTCATAAAGAAAATCTTTCAGCAAGGAAGTGCGTTAAAGTCGAGAAGGTAATTTTATTACGAACCATTTATAAAATAATATGGTTGATCAATTTGATAATAGTTAACAGTTTAATGTTACTCTTTATTGTCAAACTCACTCCAATTTGTTTTTATTTCAGAACTATATATTTTAATTGACACTAATATTTGTGTTTATCAGGAAACCATTTTAGATATTAAAAAGTTGTGATCCATTCGCGTCTGCTTCTCCAGTTTTACAAGAAGATATTTATATTTCTTCAGACAGTCAAAAGCTATCATCCAAATAGAAAACAATTTGCCATCGAATTATTGCAAAATGTCACCATTGTTTCCAAACGCAATATCCAAATCGTGAGCTGGTTATTCTATGCTTGTTTATTTATATACTTTAGAGTTACTCATACATATTTCTTGACAAAACCCTAAATAAACATGTTGTCTCCACAATAGTTGCACTATAAATTTTTTTCACGATTAAAACGTGTTTGGGAACAAATGGTAACAACTTAAGAAAGCAGACAGACTCTTGAATAGTTAATAAGACATACTAGTAGATCGGCCTAATAGATTTACCTAGGAGAATTGTTTCTTGTGATGCGCTGCAAGATAATTAGACACAAAAACTTACTTAGTATTTCGCCTTCTCCGTTGTTGTCAACCTCAATTATCTCACTTGAGAACATGACTGTTACAGTGATGTCTGTGTTGTTGTTTTCAATCACAAATTTAAATGCACCAGACGGTGCTATACGGTCAACAGTAATGCCCATATTTTATAACATATTTCAGCTAAATCAGAAATAAGTCTGAAAACTTTCAAGAAAGTTTAATTTGCATCTGTAATATCCTTGATAATAAATTATAAGTAGTTTCTAAAATCGATGTCAAATGCTGAGTAAATGAATATGTAGTGCGTATTCGTGAGTCATGTTTGCCTGGTTAGTGCATTCTTCTTTTCCCGGGTTTGATGCCTAACCTTTTAGGATGTAAAGTTAAAGAGATTACGTTTCAAATAACACGTGGAAGCTAAATCATTATGGAAATGCATAATATGGCCTCGTCTACTTGAATCATACCGAACATCAGTCTTAACTCTTCACTCCTTTAGATATGGGGAATACATTTTCTTTCTCTAATGTTGGTCAATTTTTAAATGGTTGTCAAGTTGCTTTGTACTGTAAGCTTGTAAGTGACAAATTTGTTTATATTGACAATAAAGACATTGCATAACTCAGATCTTTGCGCTGTGTTACTGGTCAGGAATAATTATTTCTTTATTTCTTTTTGATTAGATACACAGAACATTTCATGATTCGGTACCAGGATTCCATAATAAAGTAAAAGATGTTACGTATGGATATTGCAGATCGTAGCAGGGATTTTCATTAAGATGAAACTAATACTCACCGTTGAGGGAAATCTTACCGTTTCCTCTAAGTAGCTGATGAGTTTTAAATCACATAAAGATCTGCAACAGCTTCAGGCTAATACATCAGTCTTGATCCTAGACAAATTTCCTAAACGTCTGGCCAGTGATATTCCCCATGTGTTACATTCTATTTTATCCTTAGTCATTTCACGAGGAAGGCAAAATCAAGTCGTCCATATTTATTAGTCATTCAACTACCAGTAATAGGTATGTTTTGCTTGTGTTCCACACACGATGTATCTTGTCTCGGAGACAGCTTTTATTTGTATCGGTTGTATTGATATATCCATTATATCGATGTAAATGCATGTCTTTAATTATTTCTCACACACAGTCATTTAAATGATAGTCGTTACAAAACACCCAATATATTTCTCACTCTGTGGAGATTTCGCACTAGAAGATGCCGCCCTCTATGCATGCTCCATAGGTCAGCAATGGGGAATTCTCGATTTGCGACATATACTACGACCGCGCTCCTTCAAAAACAAATATACTGGGTGTTCTCTATTGTTTTGGTCATCGTGGGTAGTTTTAATGATTAAACATTTGAAGATTATTAGGATAAATGATCACCAAAGAAATTAAAATGAAAGTAAAGCAGCCATCCAGACCTTTACAATTGTTGTATAAATATGCAGCAAGAATAAGGTACATATTGGGCTCAAATAAAGGTAATTGAATGTTGTAATGATAGCGCTGTTAGTATCTGGCATGGGCAGCTTCAGAACCAATTCTGTTCTTTCCATGTGTTGTGTATAATTGTACACCTCAAAAGAGCTACTACGTTTTCTGTTCAAGAACACGAACAAAATCTCCTTGATTGACCGAAAAAGTTCTGCTGAATCCATCTGTGTTCTGTTCTGCATGCAACTGTTGATAAAGGAAACTGCATTCACAGGTTTTAAATGTCATCAAATCCGTTCTCTTTCGTTCTATACATAGGATGAAACCAATCACTGAAAGTCAACAAGTTAGGCATTTGACATCGGACCCCAATCAAGAAACACCACTCTTGTACGTTGAGGGTTGAGAAAGTAACGTTTGAAGTTTTTTAAAGATACGGTATATTTATTTGCTGTAATCTACAATAAAATATGAAAAAAAAAACGTGCGAAAGAAGCAAATAACAAGAAATTGTCATTTTATTCTCTGTATGTATTCTACCAATTATTCGTGATCATATTGTAAATTTTATTAATAAGAATAATTGTTGTGCACCCTAAAATGTTAGTCTGTAGTTTCTGAATAAGATTAGTTGACTTATATTTCTTAATAAGAGGCCAACATCCCTACAACCCAGTGCCTAGATCCTCTTATTGTTTTTAATGTTGCATATCAATGCATTCGGACTTTTAAATAAGTGAAGGTTTTACAGGGTTTTTTGACGAAACAGGACAGGAAAAAAACCAACAAAATCATCTGATGCCGTGTAGGTGTCCTGTGAAACCTCATTTCATTTTACAGCCAGTCAGCATAAATGAATGATATTAAACGAGGTGCCGAAGACGACAGTCTCTGTCCTTTCGATTCCGAGAAAACTGTATTCTGAGCTGTGACGATATTACTGAACACTGGTCACCAACGTGCGACTATCTTATTACACACTCACGGAGCTGAAAATAGAAAATACCATGAAATGAAATAAAATTCATTTGGCTACATTGACATTAATTTTGACGAAAGCGGAAAGTGTGTAGTGCAAGCTCTCTTTTGAGAATGACACAAAATCATAAATAAGAGCCTCCGCAAACCCCTCCCAACCAGGAATAATGGACATGGGTTGTGCATTTCCAGACATAGACTATTTCCGTGGTCGACAGTTGCGGCGGGCGAAATATTTTTCAGGCGAGACGTAGCCTGTCTCGTTATTTTTTAAATATTCTGATTCATTATGTAATCTTCACAAGACATGATGGAGATGATGCAAACATTTAAAAGCCTTGATATGGCTAATATTAAAAGCTTCTTTGAGATAGGATTTTGTACAGGAAAGGATGGGATTTTGCATTGGATTTTAGAAGAAACGAATGGTAGTGGCCTGATGCTGCGGTTTTGTCGAGAACAACCACAGTGTAAATTTCATTTTTTGTCGGGTGTCCTTGATTGGTATCATCATATACCCAATACCTTTCTGAAGAAACAACAAATATACGTGTTTTGCGCACACCGGGTCTAATATTCAGTGAGAGTCACAGTCCATTAATCTGTGAATACAGTTAAAATTCTAATTTTGTCTTTCAGAGTACTCTGATGAATACGCATTTTAAAATTGTCGACAATAGTTATTAGTTACTTTATCATCTCGGGAAGTAAGAGACCCACTATTTCTTTCCATTGACACCTGTTACATTTGTTGGATTTATTCACTTTTTTCTCAGGAAGAAATAAAAGGTCATATTCACTGTAACTGTCAGAACTAGGAAGACGTAATATTCTCATGATTGATGTTGGATGTCAGTGTTTTGTTGAGTGTCTGATGCATTCAGATCTATGTAATAGCTCTGCATGAAGCGGAATAGGAGTGGAAATGAGTTTCATTCTAATTGAATACAGATCTATATTTAATTCACAGGTTACTTAGAGTTTTGCCCTTCTCGTAACACTGTAATGCAATGTTCTAGACTCATTATCATCAGTATATATTAAACTTTTAGTTTCCTTCGCTGATATTTAGATATTATGACGCCAAATAACAAAGCTTGTTAAGGAACTAATTCAGCTATAGTGAAAATTGTCATGGACGACCACATTTTGCACAACCCCACCATCCATGACCACAATACCTCGCTCCTAAAATTTTTACATAATTTGGACCTCCTTACGGAGACTACCACCCCATGACGATTATCTAGCTTTGAAAAAAGGGGTGGTCGCCCAAGACAAGTTTTACTACATTTGGTGTTTCTTAAACAGATATATACCAGCCGAGACAATAGAGAAATATAGCCGTTGAACTCTAAAGGGATAACACAAGGCGTGGTTTGGTAGTGACTGGTATGGTATTTGTGTGTTCGTCCAATGCCTTGCAAAAAATTCGAATTCAAGTACTTGTCTATTCTCCAGCCTCTAACTGTATAATCATATGCAGTGTACATCTGATGAGACATTTCAGTGTCATTGAGCTAAAAATCCAATCACTCACACACGTTGAACCACCTCAAAAGTTTTCAGATCGACATCTTCTCATGACGGATCTTTCTGACCGATAATCTATCATCGGCGATGTTATGTAGACGCGGAAATGCCGGTTTTTAACTCTGGCATGCTCATTACAGTTCAAGAGAATCTGCAACACGAATAACCAAATTAACAAACGTAAGATGCACAGTCACCTTGACAACAGCAGAAGCTTTGTGTACTCGGAATATCTTAGAGTGAGTGCTGCACAGGTATGTATATAAACTTTGAGATCAATTTCACATTTAAGCAACATCAACTTTTGCCATTATGTCTTGCATCCATTTGAATTTTTTGCATAGGACTTTGAACCATTTTAGCAGTAGGTTTAGACTAAAGCATTTAATTCTTATCTAATTCAGACCTGATAATTGTAATGATTACCCTCCGGAAGGAAAAACGTGACCATATATACGTGCGGATCACTTTTGGTGAACGTTTATTATCTATACAAGATAATGGCCCATGGTCTAAGAAGTGGATCCCTTGTAACTACACTTCATATTTACCTAAATTCAGCGACAACACACCAAAGCAAGTATGTAAAATAAGTCAGTCCTGGTCCTTCTCCATTTAGAAGAAGAAGCTTTGTTTCGTGGTTTTCCTTACAACGCGAGAAAGCCGAATTGTTGTAAAACAGCTTGATACCGTGAATGACTGTGGAAGGAATCTGTGTAATCTGATTTATAAACCTGATGAGAAAGCAGCATGTCTCTGGAAGGATGGCTGTGATTATAACTCCTTTATCGATGTAGTGGGTAATGGAGCTCAAAGTGTAATGACAGAGACTAGAAGGAACTCATATCAATACAGAAAATCTTGAAATAAAGCTAAAGTGATGTCTGCTTTCAGCTGCAGTTGTGTTGTCAGCCTCAAGGTGTGTATCAGACAATTAATGAATGCTTTATGTCAGCTGCAAACAAATACACAATTTGATAAACGTGAAAATCAACAGTTAAATGGATCCAGATTGCTGACAGGATTTCTTCGAAGATGTGTTTCCATAAAATCTATAAATTAGCAAAAAAGACGATAATTCAAAAAATTAAACTTTATTATATAATGATCGAAAAATAATATTCCATTACTTTATGTTCAACAAGGGTACCTTATTCAGAGTACTGAGTCATGTCTGTAAGAGTAATTGTACAGACTGTAGAAAGAAACGTTTGGATAATATTTCATTTGAGATTCATTTCACAAATTTAATAGAATTAGAATTAACGCAGTAGATTAAGTATATTTGGTCATACCCCGACCTAATTGGACAACGTAAACGTCTCAAATATATCTTGTCACACTAGAGACATAATCTTTCTACAGGCAAGAAACAGTGACAGTCTAATGACTTTCATCACAAATTAATTGTCCCATAGAGTAAAATGGTTTCTTTGAAGCTGCGTAATATGCTGTTACTCCATCAACTTCGTTCGGATAAAGAGATTCCTCATAAGTTATGCCGCATTTTTTTCCCTGTAGTTTGTTTCATGACAAGAAACTCATTTAACTTAGATTGTATGAAACTGCCTTGATACAAAACAGTTATTTACATTAGTAATTTCTTAATGGACAGTGTTTTCTTTCACAATTTACTGAAATGATTTTTAATTCTAGTAAGTGTTAAATTTTCTTTGCGAATGAAAGCTCTTGAACATTAAATGTTTCTTGAATCTGTGGCAAATTCTTTATTTAAAGTTGCCTGGATACTTTAGTTCCTGTTAAAGATTTCTTGATTAGGCAAAATTAGGGCGTTCTGTTCATATATAAGTTAATTAAATTAAATAATCCGTCAGCATTAATTTGCTTATCTTTCTTTCTACTGACACATGTTAAATCTAGGCATCTCCCTTGAAATGACTTAATTTAATCTTAAGGGAGATGCTAATAGCTCAGAACTTGGGATTGAAGAGCGTTCATGTCATTGTATTTTAATGGTTTTGGACAGGAATGTTTTACATGCTTCAATCTTGTGTAACGCAGAATAAAACGGGGTGTGAATTTATTCACGCCGCCTGTGCCTGTTAGTGAATATAAACTGCATCCAAATGTCACAGCTTCAAATTTAAGAACAGAATTCACGCAAATAGATAAAGGGTATTGACTGCAAATTTGCTTGCCAAAGACAACAAACTACATCGAAGGCGCAACACTCATTTTAATATGATATATCAGCAATGGATTCCAGTTGCCTTTTTTCAGAAATCCTACTTCATGAACGAATTCTAAGCATTACAGTCAATAATTGAGTACAATATTTATATATTTATAAAGCTGGAATAAGTCACACATGCATGACATACCATTTGGTTGCCAGTGCCATTATAACTTGGCTGCAGCCACTGTCTGTGCAATAAGGAAGTATCTATAATATCATCATTACCTTATTAGGTCACATCTCTAAATATACTAAGACCTGGGGCATTTTCTTCCGTCCTCGTATCCACCCGTGAAACAACATAATAACCACTATTTGATGTCAAAGTGGCATCATATAATTATCAGTTTCGGTTTACTATAGATCTACAACAGATAAAACACGCTGCGAAACAGTACAATGTCTTTCGGTTAACATTCAGCTTATCTCATCTTAAACAAAGCGCATTGTTTATTTGCGTTATTGAATGGATCGTAATAAAAATAGGGGTTCAAGGCTGTGAACGATATCATAATAATCAATTTAAGCTTGACTTTTCTAACTGTTCTGTACCTAAATTTAGGATAATGTACATCAGTGTAGTGTGAAGAAGAATATTATACAAAAGAAAATTATTATTATAATACTATACTTCATAATCTCAAACATCTATTTTCGATCAGATCATTCAAAAACATAAATAAGCAATGCATTTTGTTTCAGTTGAGACGAGCCGAATGAGCTGTAACATTGAAAAGTAACGATGTAATCCATCAGTAAAATGAGAACTACTTTGTAACATATCTAATTCAGCTTAATGCTACGTTGTAGGTGTCTGTCGCCATCCAAATGACATAACGCCCATGAAAAATTAAACGTAAAATGCAATCCAGTTCACTTTATGTGTGACACTGTATTTGTCCAATTCGAATCCTGGGTAGAGAAATGCCTTTTTTTAGACAGTTAGTGTTTGTACGGGGTAAGAAATGGTGACAGTCTAATGACGTTCATCACAAAGTAATTGTCCCATAAAGTAAATCTTCTTTGAAGCTGTGATGCGTTATTAATCACTTAGTAGTCGAATGACAGATGGTCGACCAGCTGGTGAAAACTTTGCCTCCTTCATAGTAACCAAACATGAGCAGAAGAGCACTAAATGTATGTGTCGCAAAGTGGCTTTTTATTTCAAATAGATAGTAATGGGTCATGTTCACAGTTTGTATTGGAATAACATG
>JBCAUI010537881.1:0-10967 GCA_038406195.1 Haplosyllis anthogorgicola
GCAATATAACAAGTACATTGCATCATTCAGCCTTGAACTTGATCCAGTTCAAACTGGTCCTATCTGGTTGGAACCAGCTAATACCAGTTTTCACTAGTTCTTATCAGTATAAACACTACGCCATTGGTCAGTGCACTGATAAGCATGGTATGTACAACATATGTCCTCTGGTGGTAAATATGTTAATATTATGGATATTGCAAAACCATATGAACTTTAGTACAAATAGCGTAACTCACTGATAAGGTAGATTATAACATAAACAAGTGCAAGCATTGGTCTTACATGCATAGATGGTTACCCAATTCTATGACCCTTGTCCAGTAGCCTTTTGGCTGGCTGGTAAAATAAATAAATAAATAAAAGTATTTGATCATTTACCATGTTAATCCAAATATCTAAATATCGGAAAGTTCTTCGAACCCAATATTTAGCGTAATACACCATCGCAAATATTATAACAATATAAAACAGATGGTAATTCCATGATAAACTTAGTTGGAACTTAGAGCTTGAAGAGATAACTTGTCACTGTGCCTCAGGGTTTTCATCCCAGAGCATGAGTTAGAGACTCAGAAGTTAATAAAGATACTGTTAATTAACCAACCTACAGATTTGTTCAAGTACTGCTTTGTTAATTGCGCACAGGTCCCCAACTCATTGTAATACACTGCCTCAGATGCGAATGGCAAAGAAATCACAAACACAACATTTGCATCCACCTTTTTTTGGCTCATTTGGCATAATTACAAAAGAGCCTTTAGAACCATGAATTGTCTGTCATCCGGCATTGTTGTCATCATCATCTAGTGTTGTTATCATCATCTGTGCACAGCTGCCCTGAGCATACTATTGATCATTGAGACTTAATATCTTACACACAAATACACATATATCCTATCTCAAAGCCTCACAAAAATTATGTTGCTTTGACCATTATTCTCAATTTGGCAGCCATATTTGTTTTTTTCTTTGAATTTAAATTCTGGACATGCAGTTAATGATACTGACTTCATATTTGGCAGACTTATGCACTGACATACCCTCTTTATTTTCTATAAAAATTATATTGATACCACATATATTTCTAGTCTGGCAGACATATTTGTTGAAGAGAAAATAAATTCATCTAGCCTGAGGAATATTTATTTCTTTGTATGTAGACATATTTGTGATTTTTCATAGATCATATATTTGGGATTTTATCTTAGACACTTTATTTGTATCCATGTGGTATTGTAACCAATATTGCCTTAGTCTTTCGATAATGCCAAATGAGCTCAGGTCCATCTGGACCTATTTTTTACATGTAAATTTTTTGTACTGGGAACAATCATCCAAAGGTGACTTCACATCAAACAAGGGATGACCTTTCGGTGCAAAGAGCTCATGCCGTATTTACCAAGAATTTTCTAAGTCTCAATACAAAAATACACTGAATTTTTTCCCCAGAAAGTGTCTAAAATGATCCGAAATGGCTTGATTCCACTCTGTCTGGCTTGACTCTGTCCAGCATGGCTCTCCTCTGTGAGCTTTGACTATAATCCGTCAAAAAAAAGAAACAAAACCATCTCGTCAAAACAGAAAGCCTCAGCCCTCTATCGGTATGAGGCACGATGAACCATACGTCTTATGCCCTTATGACGAAAAAAATATTATTTTAAAATGTTTTAAAAACACAACTAAGGGGATTTGATTCCTGCACGTTCCACTCCACTGTCAGGTGCTCTACCACATGGCTACTGAGATTGATACACAAAAGATCAAGATTTTTCTTTAATGGCTCTTGGAACGAAAAACGAAACAGCATAAAAGTGGATCTTAGATGGCAACACCTGGGTTATCTGACAGCATAACGTTAGTATTTTATAACTGAATGTTTTGTGAGTGAAATAATCTACCAAACTGTTTATTCTTTATTAGTCATGTGTCCCGATCCTGGTCAGGTACCGTTTGCCACCCGTAGTGGGGGTACAGATTTTACAGTGGGTGCTGTTGTCCGGTACACCTGTGATGATTGTTACACCGGAGGACAAGCGGTCATCTGTCAAGATTCTGGAGATTGGTCAGGAATGCCTGTCTGTAGACGTGAGTAATATTCCCTATCCACTTCAAGACTTAACGTTTATTTGAATGGCAACAGTTTTTAACAGGGATGTAGCTCTACCTTGCTATCATAGAATATACCTGTGCCCTTACCCGGCAAAAGGCCTGACGGCCTGAGTGTTGCTTCTGTCTACAGTAAAGTCAAAATAAACCAAAACGTAAAGTCCTAGTTGAGTTGAGTATTAGTTGAGCTGAACTCATGATTGAACCCTGCCCTCAATCAGGCTTTTGACATTTCTCCGGTAAGTTGTCAACTAGCGAATTTTGTCGCTGTCGTCTATATTTTGTAAACCAAACACTATTTGAGTGACGCCTAATTGTTTTATGTGCTGTAGCCGTGGCCTGTCCTGACCCTGGAACTCCATCCAACGGTCAAAGAACAGTAACTGACTTTAACTGTGGAAGCAGAGTAACCTTTAGATGTGATTATGGATTTAAAATGGATGGAGCCTCCACCATCACCTGTGAGAACTCTAGTACTTGGAGCGATTTTCCACCTATCTGCAGGGATAGTTAGTAAATCTTTTATGCTATTTTGTAATATCTAACTAGATTTGTTGCCCGCCTTTGCCAAGAAAATATTGCATTCTTGCAGTAATATCCGTTAATCTTCCAACAGCACAGAACAGTAGAATGGATCCTCGATTTGGATGGTATAAGTGCAATTCCGCTGTTACCTGCACACGTCAGGTTAGGTAGTAACGAAAAACATAGTACATGAACACATGTCCCAGATGTCTACGTGAAACTTTATTACATAACATACATTACAACGCTAGATTCACTGTGCGGGACAACACAGGTTGCAGGATGTAAATCTCATAATGACGGAAAAGCCTTATTCAAATCCATAATGACAATGTTAAAAATGGCAAAAAATGTTATCTTATTTTCACTGCTGCAAATGGGAACTTATGGACCAAATATCTCTTACACCTCTCTTTATTTCTGTAAAATGGAAATGAGAATACATACAATAAATCATTTTGTATGTATTCTCATCATTATGTTCAGAAATGATTATTGTACTTTAATGCAAATTGGTCCAAAAGTTTAACGTTGTGTCAATGGGACTTCAAGTGGCATTATGATTTTTGCTTAAGGCTGTTGCGTCAATATGAGGTTGACATCATACACCCTGCAACAGCAAGATGACTCGTGGTCGGAAATGGTGGTATCCCCGTCTGTAAAGGTTACAATCAAATAAATTAGTCAGAACATAATTTACCTTTGAATTACTGTTAACCTATCCTACATTTCTAGTCTGCCTGAAAACAGACAAGGCGTGTCTTTGTATTTTCCTGTATATGTGGTGGTCAAGAACTGGATCTGATGTGATACCTGCCACATTATTCCATTCAGATGATTCCGTCAAAAGACCATGAATGATAATATTTCTGGTCAGCATGGATCTTGTGTCACGGTGAATATTGTAACACTACTTTTCGCATACTTTCTGGGATGAGATGAGGTTCACACTTACGAGTAACCTTGACAACGAGCACTTTTCTATTTGGAGGCCTGCCGCAGAGAGGACAGTCAGAACAATCCACAAAGATTAATTTGTTTCATATTTTTACAAGAATTTTTATTCTTTTATTAATGCAACTGGTTCACAAAAGAGGTCAATTGTGCACTGAACAGTGATTTCAGTTTCTAGGAATTTTTGGAAAAGTACCAGTCTAAACCAGTAGATTTCCTTATTTGGTGGCCTTGTTCAGTGCTAAGCAGTGAACAGCTTTTTCCTCCCCAGGAGAAGACACTGGAAGTAAACAAGGAGTGAACCAGCTTGTTTGTTTGTTTGTTTTTTGTTTTTTTTTATTTTTTGGGTTTTTTTGTGAAAGCACCCCTATGTTGTCGGATCTTTCTTCGTCTGCTTAGTTTCTTTGTCACTGAATTACAACGTGTGGACCTGTTCTTGCTGAAGTAATTTTTCCCTTGAAAATTAAGTCAAGAAGTATCTAACACTTTATTCTGACTATCTCAGGTGGGTGCGCTGATCCTGGTAGTATACCAAACTCCAGAAGGTCTCCAACAACTGGACCATACAACGTAAACTCACAAGTCAGATACGCCTGCAACAACTGCTATGAAGGAGGAGGAACCATCACCTGTCAATCAAGCAGGCAGTGGACCAATTTGCCTACCTGCAGATGTAAGTTATAAGCATAAATGACTGTCTTAGTTATGATTATATTTATTTAGCAATAGAAATATTTAGTTTCTCCACAGCCTGCACTTTGACACTCTGTGCCATATAATCATCTCAAATTTCCAGAATGACTGATCTATTTGCAAAGTATCACTGAACTATTTACGAAGATTTCATTCTATTAACAACAAGAATGCATTCGAGTTGAAGGCTCACCACCTGCTTTGCAAGTAATCCTTAAAATGCAAATAGTCATTAATGCATGCAAAAATTCAAAAATATGGAAATTCGACCTTCCAGTGACCTTGACGCTTAAATGACCTTGACCCTATATATTGACCTTGACCTCATCTACTTGTCTCAAACATTGCAACATATGACACTTTCTATTGCTTTGACCTTGAACTTGACCCAATGACCTTGGTACTCAAACTTGACCTACCAAAAATGAAGATTCTATGTCAAGCAGTTCAAAAGTTATAGCCCAAACAGACAGACATTCAGAAAGACATGACTGAAAACATTACCTTCTCGTGTAGGGGGCGGTAATAACAAACTATTTCCGAGCACCCTCGTTCTGTTTATGCTTAACCAATTCAAATGTTTAAGTTTTCAATTGTATTCCTGCAGTGATAACTTGCGGTAATGCTCCAACAGTTCGGAACAGTAGAAGAGATCCTCCGTTAGGACCGTATGACTGTAACTCTGCTGTAACTTACACGTGTGACTCTGGATACATAATGGAAGGAAATGCGAGAGTGACATGTGAAACCAACAGACAGTGGAGCCAAGCCCCTTTCTGCAGACCAGGTAAGAAATTTATTTCAATTTTGATTTAAACTTTAATGAATGTGAGAAATGAGTATGATAACTTCCCTCCAAACAGTGAATATAATAAATGTCCCATCTTTCTGACTCTCAATTACAATTCTAAACATTCATGTTCCCAGCCTACCCGAGAGACAACAGCTGTCTTTGTATTATGAAAAATTAAGTTTCTTTTATTTATGTAGAACCTTCTAAAGTTTGTATGTTTTCTACAAAGCTTTTCATTTTCATTTTCCTACTCAGGCCCTTCTGTACTGCTGAAGTAATCTTACCTTAGAAAACGAGGGCAAGAATTACCTTTTTTTTATTATTTTAGAGGGATGCGGTGACCCTGGTAGCATACCAAATTCAAGAAGATCTCCAACAACAGGACCATACAATGTAAACTCACAGGTCAGGTACACCTGCAACAACTGTTATGAAGGAGGGGAAACCATCACCTGTCAAGCCAACAGGCAGTGGACCAACTTGCCTACTTGCAGATGTAAGCTTTATGTTAGAGCTATGAAGCGACTAAGAAACTACTGAGTAAAAGAAACATTAAGTTTCCCCATGGCTTACAGACAAACATCTAACTTTGACCCTTGAATTCAAGAATCCAGCATGAATACAGTTTTGAATTTAATTCTACTGACAATAACATACTATTCCCATGTAATTCTTCTGTTTCTGTTTGATCTGCTTAAAGTGTTTAAGTTTACAACTGTATTCTTACAGTGATAACTTGTGGTAACCCTCCAACAGTACAGAACAGTAGAAGGGATCCTCTGTTTGGGCCCAACACCTGTAACTCTGTTGTCACCTACACATGTAACTCTGGATACAGAATGGAAGGAAATTCTAGAGTAACATGTGGAAGCAACAGACAATGGAGCAATCCTCCAATCTGCAGACCTGGTATGCATACTTATTTCAATGTCATGCCTGGTTGTTGATGTTCCTGACATTGTGCTCCTATCTGTGAACAATGTTAAATAGTGTGATCTACACAGTACTTCCCTTTCTGCAAAAATTGTATAAATTTTCATTTCAATCTTATGGTTATCGAAAACCAATTTAAGAAGTAACGCTTTTGACTTTGATTGCTCTAGATGATTGCAATGACCCCGGTAGCATACCTAACTCAAGAAGATCTCAAACATCAGGACCATACAACGTAGGCTCACAGGTCAGGTACACCTGCAACAACTGTTATGAGGGAGGAGGAACCATCACCTGTCAATCAAGCAGACAGTGGACCAACTTACCTACCTGCAGCTGTAAGTTACATAATGACCTTTGATGATTTAGTTACTAGACACTATTCAGACATTATTAACTGAAAAGTAATCGCCATTGATATCATTAGCCAATTATCTTGTCATTACAACCCAACCATTAATTAAATCACCTAAACACAGATTATCCTTACACAACTAAACTTAACACGCCAAATATTCATTCAAATATTCTTTTTAAAACAGAATTTTATTTCATGATAAGCAGTTTTCAAATTTCGCAGAATATCTATATATCTTAACATTTGAGTGATGTTACTACACTGTTTATCCAAAAGATCATTTTACTTCATTCCTGTCACAGTATTTTGATTATATTTTTGTTCAATGCAATGCACCTGTTGAAGTTTACAATTGTATTCTTACAGTGATAACTTGCGGTAGTCAGCCAACAGTACAGAACAGTGTTAGGAACCCTCCGTTTGGACCCAACACTTGTAACTCTGTTGTTACCTTCACATGTAACTCTGGATACAGAATGGAAGGAAATTCTAGAGTAACATGTGAAAACAACAGACAATGGAGCACTGCGCCTTTCTGCAGACAAAGTAATAAAAGTTATCAATGCACATTTTCCCGAAGCTCAAAAAATTGAAACTAATTTTAAGTCCACGTTGAAGACATTTAGTTTCCTGAGTTAACTCATGATGTAAACATATAGATATCTTACAGATGTGTGCACGTGTAACATCTGTGTAGGAATTGCGTTTATAGGAATACCCTGATTGTCAGCAGAAGTAATGGCGATTTCCTGCACAATTGTAGTCTGTACCTGTGGTAATCCACCTGGAATCCAGAATGGTTTCCTCATCCCAGCACAAGGATCTTACCATTGTGGCTCTGTTGTTGAATATCGGTGTAACGGCAATTTTATAATGGAAGGAAATGGCAGGATAACTTGTAACCAGAACAGGCTATGGAGTGGTGGTGCTCCTTTCTGTCGGCAAGGTATGTTTAGTTCTTGAAACTTGTGTTTTTGTTTTTATTTGAAGCTGGTAATTAAAGTTATCATTAAGGCACTTGTGCTACGTAGTATGTGGGGACCAAAATATTATTAAAACACCTTTCTGATATTCAGATATCTGTACCTGTGGCAATCCACCTGGAATCCAGAATGGTGTGCTCACTCCAGCACAAGGACCTTACCAATGTGACTCAACTGTTGAATATCGGTGTAACGCCAATTCTATTCTGCAAGGAAACAGCAGAATTACTTGTGATCAGAGCACTAGGAGATGGAGTGGTGGTGCTCCTTTCTGTCGGCAAGGTTGTTATTTTAGGATTGTAGGCTTTGTAAGGTGCTCCTGCTTTTTGTTATCACTGATGTTTAATCTCGAAGAAGTAGTGAGTTCCTGTAGATCAGCTTCAGCCAGTTCCTGACAGTTGTAAGGGCTGATTGATTGGCATAAAATCCGATGTTAACGATTTCACGTAGAAGTAACTGGCATACCCCTTGATAGTGTCTAACAATGTAGAATTACTTAGTCCCCTTTCCCTTACCCCATGTTTTGTCTTAGGTCAGATTATTGTGATATGTATCGTCATTTTGCATCATAGATGTTTAGTTGTTAGATTTGATATCCTGGTTGTGTGAAAACAGAACCAACCTCCCCCCCCCACAAACTAACAAGTGAACATATGTACAATGATTTGTAGTGGTGCTAGACTTTCAAACAAGAACGTTCAAACTAACAAATCCAGTATGAAAAGTACAAACAATTTTGATTACACGGAATTTATAACTTTAAATGATGAGTGATTACAAGTTGGCAAATAAGTGATGTACATGACTAGGAATTATTTTTTATATTTAGATGTATGCACATGTAACAATCCACCTGGAATCCAGAATGGTGTGCACACTCCAGCACAAGGACCTTACCAATGTGACTCAACTGTTGAATATCGGTGTAACGCCAATTTTATTCTGCAAGGAAACAGCAGAATTACTTGTAACCAAAACGCCAGACAGTGGAGTGGCGGTGCTCCTGTCTGCCAACAAGGTTAATATTTTAGGATTAAAGGTTATGGAAGGTGATCTCAAATTTTGTTGTCACTGGTCTTTTATCCCCATTTTGTCCAAGAAGTAGTGCATTGATGTCAGCTTTTAGGCAATCTCTGATGGCAACAGGGTCTCGCGTGTGTGCATTCATTCCAATATTAACTACTTTATGTAGAAGGAACTGGGACACCTTTTCACCTAAAGTTCCGTGAATTGTCTAACAATGTCTCCTTTCCCTTATCCCTTGGTCTGTCTTAAGTTGGGAGTATTGTGATGTGTATAGTCCTTTTACATCGTAGATGTTTAGTTTTTATGAAGAATTGATGTCCTAGTAGTGTTGAGGGAGAATTTCTCTCCCTCTCCAACTAGCAAGTGAACACATGTATAGAAAGTGAAATGAAGTAGTACTAGTCCCGTCAACCAGAAACGTTAAAAACTTACTAACCCAATATGAAAAAGATAAAAAATATGGCTTGCATTCTATAGAATTAATTAATGAATAATTATAATTTGTAACTGTATTAGGAATTATTTTTATATTTAGAAATTTGTGCCTGTCCAAATCCACCTAGAATCCAGAATGGTGTACTCGCTCCAGCACAAGGACCTTACCAATGTGGCTCCACTGTTGAATATCGGTGTAACGCCAATTTTGTTCTGCAAGGAAATAGCAGAATAACTTGTGATCAAAACGCCAGACAATGGAGTGGTGGTTCTCCTTTTTGTCGACAAGGTCTAACAATATAGAATTATTTCGTTCCCTATTTCTAACCCCTTGGCCTGTCTTAAGTTAGGAGCCTTGTTATGTGTCTTGCCCTTTTGCATCATAGATGTTTAGTTTTTTGGAAGATTTGATGTCCTAACAGTGTGGAAGTAGAACCAATCTTAATCTCAAACTAACAAGTGAACACTCTTTCAACCAGGAACGTCAAACTGTTGATGATTTGCATTGTATACTTTTAATTACAACTTGGTACTAGATAGCATATGACATGCAACTTGCCAAATAAGTGATGTACATGATTAGAAATTATTTTTGTATTTAGATGTATGTACTTGTAACAATCCACCTGGAATCCAGAATGGTGTGCTCACTCCAGCACAAGGACCTTACCAATGTGGTTCCACTGTTGAATATCGGTGTAACACCAATTATATTCTGCAAGGAAACAGTAGAATGACTTGTGACCAAAACACTAGACAATGGAGTGGTGGTGCTCCTGTCTGTCGACAAGGTTATAACTGAAGGGAAAATAAGTGATCCCTATTTTGTCTCAATCCCAATTCCCTTTCCCGGTAGACAAGCAATACACATTTGACACCCTTTATTTTGACAGTAGATAGTGGTTCACATCCTTTCTCCCTGACGCACGTTACGTTCCACGGAACTAATATGCACCGCATTTCTTACAAATTCAAGAAGAGTGTTGGCGGAATAGAAACAAGGGACACCATCAAGCACGACGCTTTGCCCAATCACCCTTTTTTTTATTGTTTTCATATTTTATAATAGTATAAAGGCACCAAACACTGAGGGTTGCTGTTGTAATTATTAGTTTATTTATGGACATATTTTGTTATGTTTGCTCAGAATTATAGCTTTATCACATTTACCCTATCCAGGTTATTTTTTGTACAGTGATATAGCTAATCCTTTGTTAATATCTTATGTACATATGACATTTCAAATCCACTTTTAGATAGAAGCAGATGGTTTCTGGGACATCAACAGATTTTATACTACCAATTTACGACCAATTTATTAATACTTAATATTGTTTAATGTGTAGAGATTTTGAAGTAAATATTGAAGCAAAATTTTAAATCATCTTAGTAATGTTATATCTAATGTCTGTACAACAATATTCCTTCTGTAGATGTCTGCCAGTGTTCGAACCCACCTCCAGGAATCCAGAATGGATTCGTGAGTCCAGCCAATGGGCCCTGGGCATGCAACACCTTTGTGACTTACCGGTGCAACGGTGGTTTTATCCTTGAAGGAAACAACCAAGTACAATGTGGCAACAGGCTGTGGGTTGGTCAGGCTCCATTCTGTAGACAAGGTAGGTGAAACAATACAATATATCTGATTTCTTTCTTGAATAACGTACGTTTATATTTTTAAAAGATAGGCGGGTAAGAAGACACTATCCTCAATGGAGTTTTTTTAGGAATATATTGATGAACATGTTTTTATCTTTACTAACGCGCATGCGCCTTGTAATGAATGTCATCTTTATAAGTTGATAAAGGTGTATTTTGTAATTTGTAAAGAGTAAGGCAGACATTCTCTTTTTGGAAGCAATAAGACAAAATCACAAAATGAAGACATTGTTATTTCAAAATAAATGAAATGCCTTGATCTTTAAATTTTTGGCTCATTTGGCATAATTGCCACAGAGCCTACAGAATCATGAATCGTCGTCGTTGTCGTCGTCGTTGGTGTTGTTGTCATCTGTGCACAGCCACCCTGAGCATACTATTGATCATAGAGTCTTCATATTTTATACACATATGTACCTATGTCAAAGCCTAGCAAAAATTATGTTGCTGTGACCATTATTCTCAAATTGGGAGCCATATTTGTTTTTTTCTTTGAACC
>JBCAUI010537892.1:0-10967 GCA_038406195.1 Haplosyllis anthogorgicola
GATAGACAATTACAGGTCATCAAACAACTTTAAAAATTGTCAAAATGCATAAAAGGGATTTATGCGTGTATTAATTTCACTAGCCACAGACCTTAAAATCCAACAATTTCACTACTATCATGCCAATTTCCTTCAAATAAAGTTTGTGCACACCATTTGCATCACCTACTAACACAATACAATAATTACAGGTCATCAAACAACTTTAAAAATTGCCAAAATGTGAAAAAGGGATTTACGCGTATATTAATTTCACCACGCGCAAACCCTAAAATTGAACAATTTCACTTCTAGCAAGTTAATTCCCTTTAAATATAATTTATGCACCCATTTGCATCATCTACTAACAGAATACAATGATTACAATCATAAAACATTAAGAATTTCCAAAATCAAAACTCTCCACCCCTACCCACACCCCACCCCTACCCACACCCCACCCCACACCTATCCCCTACCACCACCACCACCCACCCCTACCCCACCCCCCATCCCAACCCTAAAGTGGGAAGACTGGATGGCTAGTTTTTCAGGTGGACGACCACATAGTCTTATCGAATTTCATTCGATAGACAATGAAGAATAAAATCTCCTTGGAAATTGGAAAATATCCAGGATGGTGCCAAAACAAAGATTGGACTGGTTGACTTACAGGTAACCGGTCTTGTGCATTTTTTTCATCATTAATGTGTCCGACAAAGCTGTCGTACGTATTATTGTCGGACACAACTCAATTGTAACTGAAGCTCAAACTCAACGTTTCCAAGTTCCTTCTTAAATGTGTACACTGAGACACAAAATCGCAAACCATTTACACCCATTGCTCGCAAGTTATGAACATTTTGTGTGATAAATAATTGGATTGCTCGATCTTGGCACACAAAAACGAAAACACACAAAGGCTACACAATCATTACAGAGCACAGTACCTCATAGAAGCTCCATACCCTTATGTACAAAATTGATGAGGTTTTTGCGTAACTTCTTTCATCACACAACAGCATCATTATTGAGTATTCCCGGTTAAGAATAGAGCGTAAGAAGGCTGTCATACTCCTCACAGATAGCATTGCAGTGATCTGGTCACTGAGTGGCCATAGATTGATCTCCGTTGTTCCGTTATACGGCAGCTAGATTACCGAAGATAAAATAGCTCGCAGTTTGTATTTCAAGTCTGTTTAGATGATCGCTTAACTTAGCCTTGGGCATGTTCTGGTTTAACTTCAGGAATGATATGTTTTAATTTAAATATTGTTGGGGATACTTATTTCTGCGCTGTTATTTATTTTTATTCAGCAATCAACATATATCAAGCCTCAGTTCGTCCTTCCTTGAACAAAAATTTATAGAAATAGATAAGAAAAATTAACGAAAGAAAAGGTAAAAAAGGAGAAAGAAAATAGAAAGATTTAGCAAACAGAAAAATATTCAACTTTGTCCCTCATTGCTGTGTTAGTTTTTTTGGTTTTTTTTGGGGGGGGTCTGGCTGTGCTAACCAGGGAAATGAAATTATAGAGCAAAGTACCATGCAATTTTGAATTTCCCATCGTGTTTTGGGGATGTTTACGATATGAGTTGATTCAGAATCAGTGCGCCAATAAGATGGTGCGTCAAGTTATTGCTCTCGATGTTTTAATGTTTACGACGTCATCCTGGTGTAGCTAAGCATATCCTAACAACCTTATTGTTGTGGATACGATATGGTGAAAGGATAGCATCATCGCGCTTTTCTTTTGCTTTAGTCCATATTTTAGTTCAACAAGATGGAATATTATTACGTACATGATGTAAGTATTACTAAACTAGTTCTTTTTAATATTCAAGACTGTTTTTCATATATGACAATCAGACGATAGCGTATTAATTAGAATTTTGCTTTTGTTTTTGGTTTTTTTTACAAACGTAACTCACAGTCAGTAAAGGTAAATTTCCAAAATGGTCAAATCTGCAATAAAATATCCCATTGACAAGTTAACAATTGCTTGTAGGGGTGGAACAGAACTTAGAGTCCAGTTAAGCTATATTTTATTGCAAAATTCCTTCTACATGCTGAGATTTGGGCATTTCAAAGTTGATAAAAAATTACTAAAACTTTCATTGATGTTACGGAGAGGTTCAGCGGAATACACGCTTCAATCTGAATAGTCGTTTAATCACGGTTGATCCCGGGGTCTGCTAATTTTTGCAATAGACTATCCAAAAATTATGTGATATTTAAAAATTATGGATATTTTGAGGGTGGAGAAGTGCACGTCCCCTGCGCCATTACTTTAGACCCGCTAACGTGTCTGACTCTTATCCTTTCAACATTTTCGTGTAAAATATTCATTCATTTCTCTTTATTTGCCCCTTTTAAATACAAGAAATTTGTACGGATCTTGCTTGGATCTTGCGTAGCGTCAAATAGGATTAAGACGTTGATTCAAATGTACGCTTATTATCGCTGGCGACGGCTTTAAGATTATGACGTCATAACCTTAAAGACGTTGTCAAGCATATCCTAACAACCTATTGTTGTGGATACACGATGGTGAAGGGATAGCATCCTTTTGTTTATCTTATGCCGTTTAGTCCATGTTTTATTATGATAAAATAATGGAATACTACTACATCCATGATGTAAGTGATACTAAACATTCCTTCTCAATAATCAAAACAGTTTTTTCACGTGAGGACGATATTCTAATGCAAATTTTGCTTTTTGGTTCTGGGCAATGGCGAGCCATAGTCGCTAAGTGAAAGCAAATTTTTGAAAGGGCCACGACTGTTAACTAACTGTTCTATTTTTTACTACTAACAATAAAATTATTCCAATGCAATGTTTCAAATTATTTTTTGGGGTTTTTTTTCAGTGTGAGGCACCGTACCCGTGCCCTATTGACGGAATTGAAACGGTCCTTGCAGCGGCTGTCGGAGTTTCCATTCCGATAGCTTACAGAGGAGTTTCCAGCATTTTAGGAGGTAAAACTCTCTCGTTCTATTTTTTCGCTATTTTGTAACACACACACCACACTAGATGTATGTATATACTGGTCATGTAAATTCCATTTCTACCATTGAATAGTGACATGTATCTTAAGTGACGATCAATATCAATCATCGGTTAAAATTTAGGGTGTTTAGTTAATTTATTTGGTTGGTTTTGTTGGGGGGGGGGGGTTCATTCAAAGCACAATAGAAAAAATTTCCTTACTTTTTAAAATTTTTAGCCATTGCCAACAGGACAAACCTTCCACCTCGAATTGAAGATGGGGTTGTCCTGAACAAGCGTTACATAGAGAGAAAAATACTCGTCAGGGTTGGGTAAGTATCATCAAAACTTACACACTAATTATTTGACATGTCAACCTAGATTTTGAAAAGAATACCATAACTTGATATTAATAAATTTTGCAGCAAACCGAAGCAGAGGAATGCAGAAATGTTGCTGCTTCCCCAAAAGCGGACCCTGTTCGAGCCACGCAATTTTGGACCACGAGGTAAAATTTTACTCATGAACATGTCTTTGTATTCAAGCACCCATTCCCTTTCCCACCCTGAGAGTTACTTTCATATGTTCAAACAAAAGGAATTGGTACAATCTGCAAAGTGCACCCTTTTTTGGCGGGGGAGGGGGGCGAGCAAAGTTTAAGATGACTTGAAAATAGATATATTGATAATCAGACCAATTTGTCCTCCTATTTGCAGATGTCAAAAAACGTCTCCTTTTCGCAGAACTTGAACAGGTTAAGGAGGAGACAACTGTGGATATTCTGCCGGTCTTAACTGAGGAGCCATCTGTTCACATTGTGAACAAACCTCATTTCGAAAAGGCCGTCGCCGAAGTTGCTCAAGTGCAGTACATGTACGTTATCCCCCCCCCTACATTTATCATCTCTTTCAAGTTTTTGCTGTTGTAAGAACTCACAAACTTCAAATTTAAAGATCTAAATTGCTATTTTCTCTTCATGTTAAGTGCAAATGCTGATGCTTTAACATTATTAAAATATTCTAATTTTAGGGCAAGCGTTGCTGTCGCTGATCCAATGCCGGCAGAAACTGTCGTTGACTTGCCGATTGCAAACGTTGAGCAGGCCACATGTGCCGAAGTTAAGAGTGACTTTACTGTTGCTCAAATGGCTGAAGTTGCCCAGTAAGTAATTAATTTTGAAAAATAATGAATATGTATGAATGAATATGTTAATGTTTTTGCCATGTTTATTTTCTCTTTAAAGATTTTAATATCGTAAGAACAACTTGTAAACTTCAAACTTTAGGACATAAATTGCTATTTTGTCTTAATATTATTTGCAAATGGTGAATTTCTAACGGTGTTGAAAATACTGTCATTGCAGAGTAGGCATTGCACATCCGATGCCGGTGGAAATTGTTGTCGACTTGCCGATTGCAAACTTTGAGGAAGCCACACGTGTGGAAGTAATAAGTGACTTTACTGTTGCTCAAATCGCTGAAGTTGCCGAGTACAAGTAAATAATTTAATTTGAAAATAATGAATATATATATGAATGTAAAAAAATATCTTTATTTTGCATTTATCTTCCCTCGATTCTCTCAAAAGAACAACTTGTAAACTTCAAATTTGAAGATATAAATTGTTATTTCATCTTCATATTGATTGCAAATGCTGAAATTCTAACATTGTGAAAAACGTTCTTATTCTAGAGCTAGTGTTGCTGTCGTTGAGCCAATGCCGCTGGAAAGTACCGCGGACTTGCCGATTGCAAACGTTGAGCAGGCCACATGTGCCGAAGTTAAGAGTGATTTTACTGTTGCTCAAATGGCTGGAGTTGCCGAGTAAGTAACTTAATTTGAAAATAATGAAAAAGGCTACAAGTATTCCGGTGAGGAAACGCGCACAGATGTATACATCAAAAGTGTAAACTTTGAGATAGGTGGACTAAATTTGCAAATATGTACGTGTACATGCTTTTTGTTTAACCTCACACTGAATTTCATCACATCAAAACTTTTGCACATAAAAATAAAAAACGTTTGATATTTTGTAGGACTTGCCTCCAGTTCGAGGTGGTAGTAAATGCCAGTGACAAAGAGTCGAGCGACATTAATGCAGTCGCCATCATGCCAGCGGTCGCCGACTCCAGCATAATGTGAGTGCAATCACTTTTAAAAACGATTAACGTACATCATAGAATTTTTATAATGACACTGCATATTACCATGGTCCATTCGTTGTAACATAATAAAGTGTAATGTAATTTAGATGAATAGATATATGGAGGTCAAGAGAATAAATCGAAGCTGGTGTTTTTTAATGTTGTTTGATAAGAGCTTTAAAAATAATTTGTATTTTGTAGGCCATGCCTCCCGGTTGAGGTTTTGGATGTTGGAGATAAATCAGTGTCCAAAGCTATCATGAGATATGTAAGGAACTTAAACTTTAACTTAAACGGTTTCATTGTCTTGGAGAAAATGTAACTTATCGAAAAGTTAACACTTCGGAAAAGTATCGTTTCCATAACAAATTACAAATTTGTTAATCTGTCATAAATTCAAAGGTTTTACAGTTTACCCACTCAATATCAATTAACAATTCTATATATTCCCAATGTAATATTTTCAGAGCCCAAGTGCATGGAGAATTGATGAGAACTCCTCCAGTTCCGGGTCACGGGACCTGATAGAAGACGAAGAACAAAACAAGACCGTATCTAAACAGGAATTCAAGATCGATCATGAGCTCAAGTGTAGTATGATATTTCCACGAGGAGACGATGATTTCGATGAACATGCTCTCGTGTGCAAAACACACTACACGTTTACCCGAATGAGTGAGCTTCTTCATCTAATTGACAACGATGTTCTCCACCAGACGGAACATCTGAAGATTACCCGTGATGTCAAGTTGTGCTGGAATGGGGTAGAGCAATACGAGCTCCTGTCCAGCACATTCGATCAGCTGCTCATGGAGCTGACACGAGAATTAGAAGGCCGCTACGACCCTAACAGAGACAACCCAAGAGGTCAATACCGAAGAAATCACCAGGAATACTATGGTGAAGCTGATGAAGCTAATTACGGACCCTCGGACGAGGATGTTCCATCCGGAGGATTTTCCGGAACCGACCATACTGATGAAGCAATGGGAGAAGAAGTTGACTCCACGTTCTTCGACAACATCTTTAACAGCTTTTACAGGGCCACTCACGCTGATGATGGACCATCTGATCATGGGGATGATGATGGACCATCTGATGCAGATTACAGTTCTGCTGAAGCGGAATATGGCTCGTCTGACGAAAGTTATCCCGATTTTGGGTTTGGGGGAGAATATCATTCCGGATATACTGGTGGAGAGGCTACAGCCCAAGAAACTAACAGAAGAGCTTATGCCCAAGAAGTGGATCCTTGGAATATTTGGTGGGGGGATGCCAGAGATGATGTCCATGTAAGAACGGAGGTTTATTCCCCGGAAGTGAATGATTATTTAAATGACACAAACATCTTTATTGATGAAGCAGGTCAAGAAGACGCAATGGATTATTATCATACCACAGGCTACGATCATCGAACTAACGCCAGGATGTGGTGGGAATATTGCGATATCTCAGACACAGATGACGTCTTAAAAGTGGATCTTGCCGCGACAGATCTTGCACAACTCGACGGTGATATTTCAAAGATGTTAGAGGGAGGCGGGTTCAACACAGAAACATCAGAGAGCATGGAGATCAACATCGAGAGTGATGATAATGTTTGGAATAAATGGTCGGATGAAATAAGCCACAGTCCCAAACTAAATGATCTCCAATACTCTGACGAAGGACAAGAATATGAATGCACATATGTCCAGCAAGGGAAAGATGCATGTGACGAAGGGAAGCTTATGGGGTGGACTTGGGAAATTAAAGATATACTTGGGTTAAACAGGGATTAATAAACTAACACAATGGCCTTCAGTATTTACATACACTACCTTCCGCTTAATTTCAAACTTACTTCTCATTTGTTTCCACTTCTCAAAAGCCTTTGAATTTTTATTTACCTCTCGTTCTTTGGTTTTAATATTTGAAATTCAGAATAAAGTCAGAATAAAAATAAATATTGCTGTTATCTTTTAAATATTCAATGAAAATATCACATTTTGATACAACTGAAATCCGCTCAGTACTTGTAGTTGGTGAGAAGTTCAGCATGGTCTAAATGTAGCCCAATTTAATCCCATGGCTATTTTATATTGTTAATATGGAGTTTTGTCAATCATTCTATGCTTTCTTATTTATTACACCTGCTCCGTAAGGCAGATTAGGTAGATTAGGCAAGAGAATTTATTCTCTTATTGGTAAAGTAATTGAAATTAGGCCTAGTACTTAGGTTTCATTACTAAATTTAGCCATTTTCAAGTCACTGGTATTACTTACGCATTAAAAATAATATAAATCGCACTGTCTAATATACCTTATCTGCCTTGGCAGGTGAAATAATTCTATACTTCATAACTTTCAATGTATAAAAGAAAACGTGTACTCATCCATCCATCCTCATCTACTCATCCACTTGGATCTATTAGCGTAAGACCAGGATCAGGTCAATAGGTCCATGTCTATGGATCAAGTGGGGAATCGCATTCTGATTGCTTACACCTGTACAAAAGCCAAGCACAACAAAAACTGCCCTGTTACACCACTTTTACGTAACAGTAGATTAATTCGTATCTCGTATTTTACTGAAGTCGGAAAAAGACGTAGATTATTCAGAGATTAAAAGTGCAAGAAATGGCGTATATTTTTAAAATGTAGTCAGAGTTGGTAATACACCGTTTAGTGTGTAATCTTTGCAAATGACGTGTACCAAATTCCACTTCAAAATCACATAAAATCAGTATTTCTGTTATTAAATTTAAAATACAGATTTTCCTGAAATAAAGGTAGTCTACACATGACTCATTGACTAACACTGTGAGACAGAACCATTGAACATTTTTGCAACCTCTTTCCATTTCGTGTAATTTAAGACCTTTCAAAAACGGTACTGAGATAATTAGCAGCTTTACTAGGCAACTGAGGAATTAGCACCAGGTTCAAAACAATAACCAATCATCAGAAAAACTGTAAGAATGTAATATGTTAGTTTCTGATAAAAAATAAACACTGTTGACTAATCTGAATATCTGATGCAACGAATTATGATATTCACTGTAATCTCGCATCGTAATAACATTGTCTAACAACATATCCTGATTTTGGAGCTTGCAATTTTCATTCATGTAAAATTTAAAATTATTCGCTTTCCACAAGGTGGTCTGGTTGATCTGTGTGGGTTATAATCACAGGTAATACATGTTTACATATTTATCAGGTGGAAATAATTTTCTCAGTTTATAAACATGCCACCGATTGAGCAAAACATCTGTATAAACAAGAGGAGAACAGGACAAGCTGCTCTATATTTCATTCTTGCATGTTAAATCATTGCGGTACATATAATTTGAAACGCGAAAAATAATACACCAAAGAACTATTTTCAACTGTTTAATCTACATAAAATGTCATGTCGTGTCATGTCATTCTCTTAATATCGAGTTGATACGTTATGATACAAGTTTCTCTAGATTGAATCCTGGTAGATCATATTTACCTGGATAACAAGCTCTTGAAGGGCGCCTCAGGCTGCTGTCTAACGGTGAATAGAAATGCTGGATAATTTCATAAAAGTTTTCTCCTTTTTGCTGTTGTCTTGTTTGAGTGAACGTGAATTCCCATTGTCTTAAATTGACCACAAATTTCAGGCTCTTCAATAGGGAACAAAGTGTATGTTGTAAGGCGCAATTTTATAGCTGAAATTATGTGGTGGTGTGCCGAACTGCAATAGTAAATCATAAGAATTTTCTGCCGTCCCACCAAATGTGGCAGCACCTGACGGGAAATAAATACAAGCTATACTTCGTCCTCTACTGATATGAAATTACTGCTTGTACTGTACTGTGTCTATTTTTGTACATTGATTAAGCTTGACCTACTGCAATTTAGCAAGGCGTCAGACGTTAACTTTATTGTTACTAATACATATTAACTTTATTGCTGCCAATAACTAACCTTATTATCAAAGATGTCATTTGAAACTGCTTATATGTTGGATAAGGTGCTTTATAAGTCATAACAAGTAGGTCAACAGAGAATAATTCTATCTATATCAGGAAATCAGAGGGTCCAGAAAACAATGCCTTTGTTTTCGGGAAAAGCACAGTATCAAACTACATCTTATTATTCTTCTGGCGTGCCGAAGATTTAAAAATTTAACCTTCACATTTGAATTTACTTCAGACTCTATCAAAGTTGTACTCAGGAATAGCTATTGCACTCAGATGCAATTAATTAGGATCCACATTCCAAAAGATACCAGGTCGAAGTACCCTCGGCAAAAATTAGATAAAAAGCTACTTAACCAAGCTCAACTGTAAAAATATTTACAGCTTCAGTTAAGATTTATTCTGTTACTGGTTTCTGTAATCTTGAAAACTTGAGAGGTTGTGAAAGACAATCGAGACCATCTTGGGAATATATCGTATCAAGATAATGGTTTTCGTTCACATTAAGAGTTCTGTTACTTCTCAAGATATCAGCTCAATCATTTGCACGCAACAAAATCTAAACAATAAGATGAAGCCAACTGTACAGCTCTTTAAGTTCTAAAGAATTCTAATGTGCTGTTATTGGTTTATTGTGACTTGGGAGTAGAGAACGAAGTTGTATGTTTTTTCATTGCAGTTCAGCACACTATCACATAATTTTAGCAATAAAATCGCGCGTTGGATGTTATACTTTGTTCCCTTCTGGAAAAGCTGATGAAGTAAATAATGCAATATTACACAAACAATCCTCGCTATTGTTCGCGTAGCTAGCATATCGTAAATTACTATTGTTCTCAAAATGAATTACTACGGTTCTAGAAATGTGCAGTTTAAAGAAGTGCAAGCTTCTCTTTTGAAACCTGACCTTAGCTCTACATATCTAGCAGTAATTCTTTTCAGGAACAATATAACTTCCCGTTGTGTTCTTAACAGCAAAGTTTATTGAAAATTGGCTATTTGAGTTAATAGAGAAATTTTGTAATGTGGTCACTGCAGATCATGAAAATTATGGTGAAATGTTGAATCTTTCGAAACATGAAAGTATAGACGCTGTACTATTGAGCTATGATCATTTAGTCGACACAAAATTGATAGAGTTCATGATAAGTTTGACTTTTTATCATTTTGGTATTTTTGTTCTCCTTTATCTTCATATAAAATATTATTCATATCTCATTTCACATGATATAGTAGTGTTGCATACTTTATCTACAGGCATTAATGATTAACTCGTATATAAAGAGCTACAAGTAGTCAAAACCAGCAGTACTACTTCATAGTGTGCAGGAAAACTAACCCCAGCTTATCAATACACTCAATGTTTGTTTTAGCGCTATTTTATCACTTATGAGGCTCCGTTTGGTCTAGAGATAATATATAAGTAAGCTATATATCGAGTCTCATCACTGTGAAATTATGGAGAAATAGTTTGACTGGTTTCTGAAAATCGTACGAAAAAATCGTTACAAGAAAAACTCATAAATTGCATACATACACAAGTGTATGTGTCGTAACCTAAGACAGTAAATTACCTAAAGCGACTCACATCATAAATCGGGGTTGACGTACGCACCTGATGCCAACCCCTACAAATTTTAGCAATGTAATCCACCAATTAGCGGCACACCTGAAATGTAACTTGTATGAAGCGTAACTGTTCACCTACTGGTATGAACCAATGATCTAGCAATCCACACCCAAGCATGTAGACTATATGACAAGTATTTAAGGGAGTGTAACCTGATATGAAGCGAACTTGTTTGGTTAGACTTGACTCTAGTATTGCACTGTGTGCTGCTTGTAGAACTGATTAATAAGGTAGCTTGCCTGCACTGAATTTATTTAGTTGTCTTACTTTCAACACAGACCCCCCATTGAC
>JBCAUI010537903.1:0-10967 GCA_038406195.1 Haplosyllis anthogorgicola
TTTCATGCAGTTTTTGGGGATTTTTGCGCTAAAATCGGGGAAAAATTGGGGCGCCCCAAGGTTGGCGCCCCCCCCCCCACGAGAAATCCTGGATCCGCCATTGCATGGGCCCTATAATCTTGGGGCCCATGATACCAGCAAGTGAGAATCAGGTTATTTTCAAACAATTAATTTATATTTAGTTCAAATACTAAGTTGATACGTTGTTATTATTGTTTTAATGCGTGCAAATTACGGAGTGTAGTCACTTGGCTGTATTGACTGTCGGTTTTGCTGATTTTGATGGCTGAATTGTCACAATTTTATATATGGATTACCATTCACATTATTGCCACCCGCGTTGGCGTCCAGGTCATTTGAAAGTCATATTGGTTTTTTTGTCTAGACATTTTATGTTTTAATATTTATGATGTTTTAATAACCACCTGGATGCCCCCAAAAAAATCCATGGGCTGCTATTTGGGAACTGGTAATTTTTTGACAAGAATGTCAGGACTCAATAAAGGCCCATGGACTTATATGGGTGACAAAGCACCTTCCGTATATAGTAAATAAATGTATCTTTAAACGTCCATGAGCTTCGATTTGGGTGAATTCCCCAGGTGGAAGCCCTTGGGCTTCTAATGTAGGGGGATCGGGGTGGGGGGTTCGGTAATCCGGTATTTGCGAAGCAGGCGGTTGGATGGTATTCTTTACACTATTTGACAAAGTTTCCGTTCATTCGTTAAGGTGTTAAATACTATTTTTATTTGTCTCCTTGAAAGTATGATGTAATAAACTTTTACAATTTTACTGCACGTTATCGATGTTCAAATATTAGCCAATATTTATGGCGTTCCACTGACCTTCTCTTACTTTTAGTGGCCATAAAGATACGAAACATAGTTTTCTGTGTATAAAGCAATGTAAAATTATAGTTCAATTAATATTTATATATTTTTTCAAATTTAAAAGTTTCGTTTTATTTTTCAAACAGCTTTTAACGACATAATCAGGCACACATGTTTTCTGTTACAAAGGTTCTAAATAAAGTAAAATTTTGCACGAAAGTCCCTTGATAAATTTTAAAAAGTTCAATAGCGAAGTTGCAAAAGAAATTTCTATTATTTCACATGGCATTCAAATGAATTGCATAAACTAATGTAAAATTTAAACTTACCGGAAACATATTGATATGCATGACGAGAGTCCAACTTCTGAATTTCCTTGCAAAGAAACCAGACCAAAAAGAAAAGAAAGGTAGCTCGTAGTTTCCACATTGCTCACTTTGTACTAAAGCGAGACTGTGTGTGTGAAGATATGGTCTTGGATAGTGAAGAATTCTCTTCTTTATTGTTTTGTCCTGTTAGATAACAATTTTGAATGACTGCCTCATAATTCATTTAAACGGGTCGAATTTTAAAGAAGAAAAAGATAAGGCCGAAGAGTAGCAATAAAACCTTTCTAAGCGTCTGGGTAAACCTTCGTTTGATAACAAGATAATGACAGACTAGACAGACTATGACACTTGAAAGCAACTATGAAACAGAAATGACTCTCAAATTTGTCAGAAGGACATCCCCTAATTCAGAAGAATCAAAGACTAGCACTGTAACCAGACAGAACCCATTCCCTTTTTCTGTCAGCGCCAATATACGGAATTCGTATCAGAAGCACAGGGTGAAATTGTTTCGTTCTATCCTTTGTTGTCTTCGTTTCGAAAATGATATGATTTCTGTGCACTGATGAGGAAAAAAAACCTACTGAATGGACTCGCTTTTGCCTCTGAGTATATTTTCCTTCAGGGCCACCACTCCGGGTGTACATCTCATACTCCCAATGTAAATTTAATAGCTTGCATTTCAGCAACTTTATTTATTTACAAAATATGAGTTTACATCAAGTAATATTAATTAAATTCATCATTATTGTGTCATATAAATTTATTTCAACATCATTAAGTTAAACCTTGCGCGGTTTTCTTTATCTAACAGTAGTTTCAGTGGCTGTATTATCTAATACGAATGAGACTGAATTAAATGTCTGTTGTCACTCATACTGAGTTCAAGTTCACTTTCACTGTCACTAGAATCAACATCTCCTCCTAAAGCTCCCTCTGGTGGTTGTCCTATTTGTTTGTTTTTATTACGATCTCTTTGGACTATTCTTCTGGCTATTGTTCCCACGTGAGATCTCGTTGCATTGGCGGCGGCATTGCGTTCTTCGTAACTCTGACTGTCACTGAGATCAGCAGTTGCGTTATGTTTACGTAGTATCACACGGGGCATGGCATAACGCAATCGTTTCTTCATCATGGCCTGCATAGAAATATTCTCGGTTAATTTGATCAATGCATGCTGCATTTGGGTTATTAACATGGGGTCAGTGTTACTGAGGAAAAAGAATAAGAAAAACACTGGGTTAAAAAGCGGGGCATCCAAAATTCAAAACAGTGACCTCCCCCACAACAGCAACATTAAAATGGTTGTGCGCCGGACCGCAAGAGGAGCCTGCAATAGTTGTCACAAATAGAAAGGAATAACAAAACATTATAAAAGTAATCTGTCACACTATGCAGATAAATTATTACGATTACTATTACTAAGCGTGGAATATAAAAAATAATCTTAATACAGTGTTTGATTTTTCTTTCTTGATGTGAAGTTTCTCTTTATGTACCATGGTGAATAGTAATGCTTGAGGCTTTGGTAAAAAACGTCCATACGTACCACATCTTTACAATCAATGTAAGTGTGAGTCTCGATGTACATCTTCAGATCAGCGTCCAGATCATCCAGACTGACTTCTTCGTAGAGTAGAGGGATCAGGAAATTCTTCCTGCCGCTCACAACTTGTTCATGAGCAATATGGAATTCAGCCATACACCATCCAGATTGTAAGTACCTTCTGAATGAAAGTAAATCCCATGTACACAACATCAACGGTAAAGAAAACTTACTATTCATAGCATAATAATTTGTGCAGACCCCACCTAAGCAAGGAAGAGTGCAGGCGAGAGAACCACATTGGCTTTAAAATCCATGTGGTCATACAACTCCAAAATAAGGGTAAGCAGTGCCAGTGGTCCCAAAAATGGACCCTGGTCCAAAGTAAATAGTACAGACCTTGATATGACCATTATCATTCTACGGCTGTGGAAAATAGCTGCGGTTATGTTGTCGGGGATTGTTGCGCCTCCAAGAAAATCCCGTACGCACAACTTGTAGCCGAACTCCCTTTCGAGATATTCCATCACTTCATTTTTCACAAATGGCCGGTCAAAGTGACTGAAAGAGAGAACGTAATTGTCACGGATTACTGCCTCATTTAAGATTAAGATTGATAAAATTGATAATTAAGATGACCAGAACAATTGAAAGGCAAATCCTGACATTTCTGACAACACAAAACAAAAGAGAACAAAAGAATTCCACGTTGTGCTTTTGATGAGCTGTAGTTTCCAAACAGGTAGGATTTGACACATTGTTTAACACAATGTGTAATATTTATAACAATTTTGGCTCAAGGTTAAAATGAAACCGTCTACTTTGCAGAGTAGAAATATAAGCATTGATATTACTCCCATAAAAATTACCTGTAAGTGACAAATGCATCGAAGTCCATTTCACTCAGATCTTCTGGACCATCATCGTTGGTCAGAACATTGAAATGAATAAACATGTAGAATTTTATAGCTTCCCACTTTCTGTTGACAATCAGAGCCAAGACGATGAGTGAGACTGAAGCTACGGCTGCTATAACTATCGCCCATATCGGGAACGCACATCCCATCGTTCCCTTGTCTAGGTAATAAAGACGAGCTCCTGTAAAAGATATGAAATCATGTTATTTAATTTATAAGTTTTCCCCAGTGCGGTAAAACAGCCTATTATTGTCCGAAACAGCTAAACTGTTAAAGTCAATAAGGTCATCGAACGGGTGGGCGATTGAAAACTTAATAACAGGTGTACACAAAACAAAAAGACTGGTGTCTTTTATTAAACTTTAAGTGAAGAGTAACACGGAAAACATTATAGTCCATGTCGACAGACAACCATCTGAAACATTTAACAATTGAAATGATTAAGCAGAGCAAAGAAAATTAACTAAATTGCGTAGCGTTACTAAGCAACCGCACACACGTACATTTCCATTTCTCTGATCCGCATTTCACATTGAACTTGTCCTTCACATGTGTGGAATGTAAAAGCCAGTCCTTCATCCACATTATGTCACAGTTACATTCATATGGATTGTGAGATATCCAAAGTTCTGTACTATTGGATATATCCATTATTGCCTTTGGAAGAAATTTCACTTTATTAAAGGTGATGTCCATGTATTTCAGTTCCTTGTTAAGCTTTCTAATAACATTACCATTAATGCTTGTAATTTTAGCTGAACTCAAATCTAGATGATTTGATATGTATGTTCCTATTGCTTTTACGCTTCCAAAATTGTTTGCTTCCATAATGAGCCAGGTTGTGTCATTCAGTACTGTTTCAGGGAGTCTTGTTACGTTTGCATTTTGGCAGTCAAGTATATTTGCCCTGTTTGGTATGGAGTAGTAACACGTGCATTTGTGTCGACAATCTTGTGGCCTCACTACAACAACAAAAAATAATTAAAAATTGCCATCAGGGTTGCTTTAAGATGCCGTTTATAAATTTAGGTGTTTGGGCAAGAACGACTTAATTCTCTACAAAGCTGGTTATAATAAAATTATTATTTGCCTAGTATACTGAGTATCTAAGGAAATTTGCAACATACCTGAAGCGTACAGTGATTCTGATATTCTCACTGCGTCTTTAAACTTACTGGCAATTACATTTTCCTTTAAAGCTATTTCTTTGAAGTTTGATGAATCATTTGATTTTAAATCCAAGTGTTCATGTCTAAATTCAGACTTGTATGTATAAAATATGGGATTTATTGTTCCATTCGCCTGATAGTAAATATCAAGTCCAGTGCCTGCAGGGTTATTGCAAAAGGTGTTGTTTGATATGCGGACTTGCGATTGAAAAGTGTAAATTCCTCCTCCTCTGATCACTGCTTTATTGTGTGAAAACGTCCTATTCTGGAAACAGGCCTCGCTTTTCCACACAGTAACTGCTGCTCCAGAATATGCCACATTTCGTGTAAACGTAGTTGTAAGAGACTTTAATGTACTGTTGTCGACGATAATAACGCCACCACCCTGACTCTTTGTAGTACTGCGACTACTCGCAGCGTTGGCGTCAATTAGACTTTCGTATAGTTCCAGTGAAGAGTTAGAGAAAATGGCCATCGCACCACCGTAGTTGTGGACAAAATTTTGAGAGACAGTTACATTATACATATACACTGATACCCGCCATATGCCGTAGACTACCCCACCTGATCCACGAACTGCACTGTTTCCAATGAAAAGGGAATCGCTGGCGTTGATGAAACAATTCGTCTCAGCTTCAAGAACTGGACCATCGTTTTTGCAAGAATTGTTTTGAAACGTACAATGTGTTATTTGTAACGAACTCCCTTATAACGCAACCACACCTCCATTTCTTGGCGCATAATTTCCATCAAATGTGCAATGGTCAAGAATTGCTTTACTTTGTTCTATCATCCAGAGAAATCCTCCCCTATCTCCGCATGAACTGTTGACTACCAGGCAATGCGACATGTGCACTTGTCCACGCCAACCCAAAAGCATAATTCCACCGTAGCCAATTTTGGCTTTGTTACTGGTGAAGTTACAATGGTTAATAGACACATTAGAAGTCTGCACCCAAAAGACAGCTCCTTCATTAACTACGGTGTTACGGTCAAAAACACAAGTGTTGACGAAAATCCTGCTGTCACCTCTAACAAACATAGCTCCTCCCATAAAAGCACTGTTTTGAATGAAGCTGACATTACTTACATTTACAACACAACCATACTGTACTGTGATGGCTCCGTCTTCTTGTGGTGAAGAATTGTCGAAGAACTTCGTATTGTGATATTGTTGCATTGACGCCCTCTGATACAGAGATGGCCGATTGTAGATTGAAGCTAAAAGTGCAAAAATCAACACCGACGGAACTGTTAGATTGAGCATAAACGGCTCCTCCATCGTCTCCTGCTTGATTCAGATAAAAATACGTGTGAGTTACGTTAAGTTTACAGTTATCATGCAGTGAAAAAGCTCCACCTGAAACTGCGGGATAATTGTCAAAAGGCCGCCTTTTCCCCTTGTCTAGCGCACTCTGAGTTGGAAGTTGGCTTTCTGTTACCGTATTCTTCGTAAACAAACAGTTACGAACAGCCGCAGAAAAGTAAATCTCTATAAATACAGCACCCCCATCCAGCACTGCTTCGGTTTGATTAAAAGTTACATTTGAGAAGTGTAATGAGGTTTGATTGTATGCATACACAGCTCCTCCAGAGCCTATCGTGGGATCATCTCTGTTCTTTGCTTTGTTCGATTGAAATACTGTGTCTGATATGTTTAGCACACATGAAATCCCAGCATCTATGGCTCCACCTCTTAGTTGTGCCGAATTGTTGTGAAATTGCGAATTTTTTATTACTGCATGGCTGTGATTTAAAATATAAATGGCCCCACCACTTGTTATATTAAGAGTATTGTTGTCAAACAGACAGTCGGACACTTCTAAATAGGTGCTGTTAAATGCGACGATGTTTCCGCCAAATAGACCTCCTGTATTGTTTATTATTGTGGTTTTTTAAATCTTAGCTTCACAATGGGTCATAAAAATAACGCCCGTCGCCAAATTAGTGACGACGTTATTCTCTAATAAACTTTCCTCTACAGATAAACAACTGTCGCTGAGGGACATTGCAGGCATCATTGCCCTGTTGTTCTTGATGTGGCAGTTTTTCATAGTAACAGCGCTCATGTTTGAGACTCTCAACAGATGACCCAGTGTGACGTTGACAGGATGGCACTCATTGTTCTGGAAGAGAGAATTCCTTATGGACACGTTGCTGTTGGACTTTATTTGTATGGCTGTGTCAGTTAGAGTGACATTCTGCACCATGACGTTATCTATGGATGCGGATGAATTCGACAAGTACAGTAACGTTTTGCTGACGTATTCTGTGGAAGAACTGAGTTTTGTTGAACAGTTCGTGATGGTTATATTTCCAATACTTTCCAGTTTCCAGTTACCCAATGTGCAGTTCTTCAATAATACGTTTGTCTCCATCCCAAACGTTTGTGATGACTTCACTTTGAAAATCAACTTTGATGTCTCTGATTCAGTCATAATAATATTTGCATTGAGAATTTCCCAATGAGATTGCAGAAAGTTGATCCCATCTATCTGAATTGTGGGAATATGAAACCTAGATACACCAATTGGGTCTTGGAATGACGAAACCTTTAGGTTTGATCTTGGAAAATGCGGAAACATTTCCTACAAAGAATACAAAATTGTTGTGATGGCTATTGAGACAAAAAAAAAATTGCAGCAAAATAGCATATCCAGACTTTCACATGGGACGAGATCGTCTGGGTTTCAAGTCCTTTTTGCTCTATATTAAATCGGGGAAGAAGCGTTCCCCGCCAGTGGCGGATCTAACAAAATTCTACGAGAAGCCCATGTTTTTACAGGGGAGACAATGTTTTTCTTGCATATTAATCGGACAATTTAGCCAAAAAACGATAATAAACGACTGTTAAAACTCACTAAATTTAACAGTATTGTGACATTCCAGATAACAGTATTGTGATATTCCAGATAAAAAAATAAATAAGTTGGATCTGTCTTATGCAGAAATCAGCACGCTCGGACAGTTAGCTTTACTATCACAAACTGACATTAATAAAAGAAACGAATCTGTGGGGGAGAGGAGTGGGTAGCGAGCCTGCTGCGATGCCTTAGACCTGCAATGTAGGACAAGTCAACTCAGATAATTAAAACCAAATCAAAAGTGAACGTAACTTACGGTAATCTGTGGATTGATTGTCAGTGATTTAGAGGTCATAATTTCGAGTCCCTTTTCAGGTGGCTGAGTTGTATTGTAGTAGAGACTGAGCACGTGTTCCAGTGTTTTACATGCGGTGTATCTAGTCTTACCGCAAGTACTCACGTCTGTACCGTTAGATGACAGGTAATACACATTTATCCCTGAAAATGGATCCAGTAAAAAGGCGTAAATTAGCAGAAACAAATAATATTCTCCGTATCCCATTTTCTTGAGTACATCACATTTTGGCTTTTTATTCACTGTTCTGTATCTAAGGCATCAGTATGAGAGATATGCACTCACCGTGTGATACACTTGCTGAAAAGTCTAGAAGAAAATTAAATGTAAACACAACTAAAGTCAGTTGACTTAATTAGGTCTAACAAATGTTAATGAGGACAAATGTTAATGAGGTCTAACAAATGTCATTATGTTTAACAAATGTTAATCAGTTCAACAAATGTTAACTGTTTAACAGATGTTAACAAAATGTTAACTGGAGCTAACAGTGTTAATTAGGTTTAACAAAGTTTAACCAGGGCTAACAGGGCTAGGTTTAACAAATGTTAACTATGTTGAACAAAATGTTAACTGGGCTAACAGTGTTAATTACATTTAACAAAATGTTAACTGGAGCTAACAGTGTTAATTAGGTTTAACAAAGTTTAACTGGGCTAACAGTGTTATCTAGGTCTAACAAATGTTAACTTTTTTAACAAAATGTTCACTGGGGCTAACAGTATTAACAACGCATTGCAAATGTTAACTATGTTGAACAAAATATTAAATAGGCCTAACAGTGTTAACTGGGTTTAACAAATATTAACTTTGTTTAACAAAATGTTAATTCAACTAACAATGTTAACTAGGTTTAACAAAATGTTAACTGGGATTAATAGTATTAACTAGGTTTAACAAAATGTTAAATGGGGCTGACTGTGTTAACTAGGTTTAACAAATGTTAACTATGTTTAACAAAATGTAGTCTGTTCATGCATGAAACCAATTCCATTCATTAGAACAATAGATGAAAATAGCAGTCTATTTTGACGTCGTTCACCTACCTTCCCCCTATCGGGGAAGCAATGATCCTATAGTAATAGGAGCGAACGCAGGATCATTGAAAGAACGTTAGAGTGACTTTTCAACTCTTAATCTATTAGAGTAAAATATTTTACTTATTTCTAGTTGTGTACAAATACAAATAATGTAAACCAAAATTATTGCATTTTACATTACTGTAGTGTGTACATATTGCAATAGTTAGGAGCAGCTGCATTGAATTTATGCAATCCAAAAATGTCATAATACTTAAACCAGGAGTGAATTGCAGATTCATAGTTTAATTTTTTTTTTAATGTTTTAAATTCAGTATTGCTTCGTTCAACTAATTCGATATAAAGATAAAGGTAGCAAGCGTTGTTTGCGTAATTTTGGGGTTTTTTACATTATTTTCGTTGTCAACTTAAAATAAACTAAAAATTGCACTAAAGCTTGGTGTGGCCGAGCCCTTAAACGTTTGCAAAATTTAACAAGGTCCAGATAGTAAGTTTTTAATGTTTTGGGGGTTTTTTGGGGGTTTTTTTTGCAAACGTCATTACACCTGTGACTTGTTTGTTATCTACAGGATTTTCACGATTTTTGTCAAATGTGGCGTATCGGTTCGCTACACTGATGTACCTTATTCGTGTCTGAATCGAAGAAGAACCGGTTTTCCTCGTGTCCCGGCTGGTTGGCGTTGTCTGCATCCTCAAAGTAGATGAAGTACGTGCTGTGAACTGAAATAAAGTAAACAGTCGATTTTTTTATCGGCGGAGGGGGTGGGTGGAGAACTATGTTATGTAAGCAATGTTATTCACTGAAGCTGTGGCTACTGACAGTCTGTGAGCAGAGAGGTGCCACTATCAGCGACGGATCCAGGGGTGTCCCAGCCCCCACTAGCCCCCAGCACCTCAAGACACTAACAGTTCGTTTTCATAAACTTTAACGCACATCCCTTAATGCACACATGCGTTAAGTTCCAAGAAATTGATGCGTTAAGGGTAATGTGCAGTTATTACCTAACGCTGCTCTGGTAGCGTTAGGGAATAACTGCGCATAACGCTACTCTAACGCTACTCTAACGCATCAGTTTATTGGAACTTAACGCATGTGTGCATAAAGGGATGTGTGTTAAAGTTGATAAAAATGCACTGACAGTGTTCACTTCCTACACTTATCATATTACGTTTATTATAATGATTTAGATGCTTCTTTTAAAGTGATGTACTCATACAATGGCATAATTAAAGAGCAAACAAATACAACAGCCATCCCGCTCCATAAAAGCCACAAGTTCGCACTTGGTGTTACTTTCGTCAATAACGTCAGTTGCAGAATAAAGGCAACAGGCAGCTTTAAAATACCAGTTACATAATAGACATTAACATCAATATTTTGCACTGCAAGCAAATCAAAATATGTGATACTGGAAGCAGCTATGGCGTGTACACAACACAATAAATTATCGATGACATTATTAGGTATGAAGGGATCTTCAAGTGATTGAGATGAAATGATTGAGACAACTCCCCTCACGATAAAATACCACAATGACAGAACAACCGCGTGTTCATCTTTAAGTCCGGTTCCCGCTAAAAGTGAAGTTATCCATTTGTGATGGAGTTACATTCATAACTGTATTGTTTTCGGGAAGAAGTTTAGCGACAGGTTCCTCTCTGCAGAACAGGATTTTTTGCGCAAGTAAGGTCAGGCTTAATCCAATTAAAGTCATAATAACAATTGCGCATTTTAGCGCGGGAATTTTAGCGTTCAAAAATAATTTTGAAAGAATTAGTATGAAAATAACTGCAAAACATGATTGGAGACTTAGTGTCGCAGTGTGTTCTGTTTGAATTTGGGTCATCGTGTGCAGCCGAGAGTGACCAAACTCTGCCCACTGCACATGACTTATTGTTTGATCAAGCGTGGAGATCCATGCACAGCAACAGCTGTCAATCAAATCACCCACTGTGCCTGTCAATCAAATCTCCATA
>JBCAUI010537914.1:0-67322 GCA_038406195.1 Haplosyllis anthogorgicola
GAGGACAGTGTGATACTGTCGAAAAGTACTTACTTCACGCAAGTAATACATCTATCGGATTGACATGAATTCACCTAGAAATACAGACAATACGTCCGAGAGGAACCTTATTAATTTAATCAAGTTTGAACTTTATAAATGGTTGGTTGCCAGCACACTGATATGGATACAAAGGCGCAAATGAAACTTAAACAGAACAGTAATAAAATACATTATGTATATTTCAAAATAACAGATTCATCCGGGAACTGGACCGTTTTGCTGTGGTAAACACAGATCATGATTAATTGGAAGAGTTTATGTCTATCTGGCCTCCTGTTACTTACGATTCTGTTTAGTTACGAAACGAAAGATTCTATCGGCAGAAGAAAGCGAGATCAAACAGGACTATAGTACATAGATAGCATAGCGCGCATAGATCTATTATATAGTGTAGTAAAGAGTATAGAACATAGCGTAATGACACATGAGCTGCCCAGAGCAAAATACAAGCGAACTGATTAATTACCAGCGAGACTATAAGCGCCTAATAACGTGTGTCATTACCCGCCATTACAATGAAGCGAAGGGTAATGGTTTCAGTTGTGTACGCGTTTGTGCTACAGGTCACGATGACCTGAGGTTAAGTAATGAAAACTGCTATGGCAGAACATTCTAAAACTTTAACACCCAGGGCATTATTGATCAATTGAGATGTTGCAGAAATTTGAATTCCTAATTAAAACTAAAACATTCATCTTTGAATTTTGGTTGAATGGTAATTAACCTTATCCTACAATCTTAAAACTGTAAGGATCCACAGTAGGATGAAAAGGTGTTAAGGTATACATAGAAGGATGATGTATTGCAGGTGTAATTTACTACGCAGCTCTGTGTATCATACCTGTATAGTTATTATTATGTGTGATGTATGTGTACAGCATGGTACAGCAAAGACCATCGACAGCATCGTAACAGTTACAGTAAACGGTACATCAGGGAAGAGTTGGCCTACCTCAGCAAGCAGTGAAGTGCAAATCAGAATTGGCTTTGTTTGAAAGGGGCGTGAAATTTACGAACTTTTAGCAAGAGAATCTATGGTTACCAAGCCAAAGCATGAATGATCACCGTCCTATGAAGGTTTTCCTGGTTGAGGTTTTCTTTCTACAAGACTGTATTGGTTTGTGATTATTATGAGTGTGGTGGATCAGCTGTTTGTTAGTTATGAGGTCAGTAGGTCAGAGGTTACGTTAGCTGATACTCCCATACATTACATCAATAGCTTTCGTAGAATATTACAGCGTAACTATCTCAAGTCAGGGCTCTTACCTAGTTGATACACACATACAGATAGATACAAAGTACATTGATTGTGAAGGTCAGAGAAAGGTATCAAAAAACAAGGACATGACAAGGTTACGAAACAAAATATTGCTCAAAACAGGAGATCTTCGTTGATAAATGGGCTGTCACTGTAATTACGTTGACAATGTCCTTAGTTGTGTCCTGCCATAAGCATATTGTTGTCGTCAAATTTAGCGACAAAATGTAGCAGTAATTTTCATGAATCATAGATGTTGCGAAAGTTCCATTGAAAGTAACAATGAGCGATGATTTACTTTACGTGCGGCATGTAATGAGACATAAAAAGATTCTGTCGTCTAATTACAGAGAATTCCTCAAACAAAAGGGTTTCCACCATTATCGTTTGAAATAAAGTGAAGGTCATAGAGGCCAGATCTGATAGACTTGTATAATGATCATTAGTTAAGAGAATATTAAGCTGTAGGATATGTTGTCATGCAAAGTACGGTAATTCTCTTCAGTATAAAGCATCTCAAAGAACGCAATGCAATTATCTGGGTTTCTGAAAGTGCATCCAAGTATCACTCCAGAGCGTACACTTCGGATTGAAGGGTAGAAGGTACTAAATATTTTTAATTAGTTCTTTTTATAGCATAATACTTTTTCATCACAATACACGTTTAACAAATTTGCGCAAAATTGTCAACAGTGAAAACTTTGTGTACCAGTTGGTTGGCACGTCCCTCTTGTTTCAACATTCAACGAAGGTGTCAGATAGTTATCGTGTACCATGCTTCTAACTTCAAAGCGTTGAACCTGTATAAAGTTTTCTGAAGGTTCGTCTTATGTCGTTACATAGTAAAATCGCTATTTATTGTGCCTGAAGGTTTGAGTTATCGTCGACGGTAATTAGAGCCCGTTAATAAAAGCACCATATAATAATGTATCATCAATTAGGCTTTATTTTCAGCTATGTGGCAAAAACACATCATCTTATGTTTTATTCGTGGATCGTAAAAAATCCTGTGTTGTTTTTAAGGCGTTGCTTTAAGTTCACACGTTTGTTTCTATTTATGATTCCAAAAAGAAAAAACGCATGTTAAATGGAATGAATGTTGCCAAATTAAATTTTATGTGTAATATTTTTATTGGGTTCAAATTACATATTTATAAATGCACGCTTTTTTGTCACTTTGTTTCATTCCCATTATTCAGTTTTATTTTTTTACTAATGGTTTTATTAATTTTTGTAGGGTTGATACCAAGGAGCTAACTCGTCAGTCTAGGTCTGTCCTCCATGACCATGGAGTGACCTTGACCTCTATAAAATGGTATGTGTTTCAGTCACACCAGTCAAACCTAGAGTAGCTCTGGTTACGTTTCATCCGTAGTTTGAGCCGCGGTTTTAATTGTAGATCCGTAACTGATGTAGATCCGTACTGAAACCCGTAGAGCACACTGACTTTTGACATCAAGTTGCAGTAGTTATTTGTAGCAGAACAATAGAGAACAATAGAAGCTATTGTAGTGCGGTAAGATCAAAGGCTTTGTTACCTAGGTTTGTTATCATTTAGGCAATTAAAATTTTAGCATTGTGTTCTGTGTTCAAAAGTTTATCCTCCTTACATACAACCTGATTTTCAGTGATTTGTTCTCTCCATTGTGGTGCAGAATCACTTTCGAGTGGTTTCTCACGTTGTGCCAAAGTTGTGAGTGTCTTCTGTGTTATGTGAACTCCCTTCAATGTGAGTTGATTTGACTCTTATTACCAATGTGTTTACATTTTCATCACATCCAGCAAATTTTTGAACGAACAGAACACATGATTTACACGCATGATTGAATTCTTCGTAGATCGATGTCAATGGATATACTAATTACATGTTAATTAGTGTCACAATTATTGATAGGTTAAGGGCATCGTAGAAAAACATAAGGCACTTTCTAACAAAAAACAACATTAACTGTCAAGATCGATACTTCTGGTGAAATCGGGCCGGTTTTTTGTCGTCGTATTTTACGAATAGAACTTTTAAAACTTTACAGAAATATTGGCTGTAGGTCACGTATAGTTATAACCACATAAAGTAACATTTAGCAAACATATAGTGACACGTTATTAGAAGGGTTTGACAGTTCAATTAGTTTTGGGGATGATATCTGTATTAAACATTGTGTCATTTGGAAATCAGTGTAATTTACAACCACTACAAATAAAACTTGGATAGAAGATTGCCAAAGTTCGAAACATTAAAACATCAGAAACTAAGACCTAGTTCCAAACTTTAGCCTTAATTCCATGGGTTTCCTTTCGTTTTGAAATATGTTAAAGTGAAACAACAGATCAGGCAATTTATTCGTAGTCCCAAAATACATTTTCAAAATATACTGTGAAGAAAAAAAAGGCAGAAAAAGGAAAAGGTGTTATGTACGAAGGGCTTTAAATCCGTGTTATTAAGTCAATACCAATATAGTTGTGGATTCCATGCACAAGTCTTTTGAAAGATGAATATTAGTATTGGCGTTAAGACGTAGCAGTCATTAGAATTCAGTGCGGGAGCTGGGGGATCTAGCAGGAGTTTAGGTACAGTCAGTACAGAGATTGATGCGTAACAAAGGCGTACTGCATCCAGGGATTTATACAAGCGATTATTTATTCCCACCTTATTTAAAGTTTTCAAATGGTGAATGTTTTTGGTTATTCCCGCACGAATGTGTTTATATTATAAATGCAGTGTGAAGAACATTTCCTGACAAGAACACTTCACACAGAATTATTCTATTTGGTCTTCATTGTCTTTACCGTATAATTAAACAGGTTCAGATGATTCTTCTGTTGCAATCATTTCTATTGATAGACATTTTATCCCCTGTGAAGACAGAGGCAAGAACTTATGTGGAATTTAAAAATTGAAGAACCGAGTCTCTTTGATTCCCTGTAATAAATACAAGGATATACATGGATTCAAATTATGACATGTTTTACATTAGAATTCCTATCACTATGTATGCCCCGTAGTAGTTGGATGTAGCCGTATCTGTATGAAGGCTTAGGACTGACTGTGTGTATTTTACCTCAGTAGCGACGCATTAGACATCTGTTTGTGGTGGAATTAGCTGTGACATCCCATACAATTCCTCCAACGCAAGTTTTACTGCGCATTGTTGTTATGAGAGGACATGAAATTAGCTGGATATTGGTGCTCAGGGTTTTTGTAAAGGTTGATGCTCTCGTAAAGCCCATTCATACTCAGGTCATACACTGGTCTAGTGAGTAATAGAACCAGGCTAGCATCCTCTACATTGTGCCATGGAACATTTCTGTTTTGTTATGGAGGAAAGTCTGTGGAAGTGTGTAATGGTATTTGTTACAATAGCACACCCAGTCCTGACTGTTAACTAGGCTACCTGGGAAATCGGTAACTATGCTCCTTTAAAAGAAAAACAGCCCACACAATTGTATCTTGTTTATCTCGTTTTGGTTATTTATTAGAACATTAGAATGGTAGTGTCTCGTAAAGGGAGTTTTATTGACGAGATGCACCGTGGTAGTATGCTTTGAAATTGATAATTATACACCGAACAAATTTGGAATTGATAAATAATATCATTATGAGGAATTCTGCTAAATTGGTAATTTCGTTCCATAAAAAGTGAGTCTGTTTGGTATGAAGAAAGCAATGCTAGGCCTGTTCTATTTTAACTGCCATAGTATTGGCCACTGGAGCAAAGCCCTTGGTCTGACCTTAAAAGAGAACTTCATCATATACACTAACCAGATCCTTGTGAATTTAAGTCTATTCACTCTTCTATATATGACCGTACTTGAGCTCACAGTAATGGTAGGTTGGAATGAGGGAAGTGGCCTCCATAATTTTCATTATGTACCTTTCATGGCATGGGCCCCAGAGCAGCAGATAGGGTCCCATGAATGGCCTTCAATGATTGTAAAGATTGCTGTGCTGTTCATCTTAATTAGTGGCTGCAGGGAGGCTAATTGGAACATAACTGAGCATCAATTAGCACCATGTGTGCCACAGGACAATAGGACTGATGGCTCTGTATGGTTCTGGCATCAAGCACACAGCTCCACATTGCTTTTAACAGCCTCTACAATTACTGCTGCTGCTGGGCCCCTGAAGATATAGTCCTGCATGTGTGACCTTTTAAGACAGCTATCCAAAGTGGTTTATGGCCCCAGTGTGTCACTGTATGGATCTTGTGCCATGCTCAGATTTGTACTAAAACTGCAGTGTTGAATTTTGACAGCAGTTTAGGCTATCAAACATAGTTATATGACGAAGGCCTGTTTTGGCAAGCCCTGTAACATCCCTTAACCTATGCAGGAGAGCTTGCAACACATGCTCACACAGAACACAACATATCTCATTGTGAAGAAGAAGCAATAAGTGCCATTGTGGTGCTGACAACAATAGCTGTCTACATACACAGCTGCAAGGGAGGAATGATCACCTCAGGATGGCAAAAGAAAAACCTGTCTTTGAAAAGCATGTTGTCATTTTCAATGCATGATGTGCCTATAACTAGAGGCCGCTTGGGAATATCATTCTCAGAATGTGGAATATGAAAACATTTTCTGAAAAGGAAATTGCCTTACTCATAATGTTATTCTGTCATTGCTGATTATTGCATGGTTTTATTCTCCCACTGTTGATAAATATTTAATACTGGAGATCTTTTTCATTTAAGGAAAACTTCAGTGTGATCTTTTATCAGATGGTCGGCTGTTCCCCTTAAAATTAAATATTTATCACTGAAAGGCAGGAAGCAGCAAATTTTAAGCTTGCTTAGTAAGGGTCAACCAATTATAGTGCTGTCAATTAAACCTCATGTAAACAGCACAGCAGCCAGCTTCATTGAAATGTATACAACAAAGGCAAGACAGCTGCAAGTCTGAGATGACCAGGGAGAGCTGCTATTTCACTTATTTTACTGTGAGGAAGCGTGGCAAAAGAAGATTAAAAATAGACACATTTACTAAAGTAGAAAATGCTGTAAAATGTGTTACCTGAACAATTTACATTTAAAGAAGTGTTCCTTTTGCATTGCATTTACATAAATTAACCTTTTTGAGTCTGGATGATTAAATATGCAACAGTACACCATAACTTGGCATAAGAGCCCCATTATTCAGTGGAAGAACTGGCACTGGTCAAGGCTCTAATTATGAGTTGAAAGTAATACATTATATAGAACACATGCAGCTGTGTACCTGTTTGGTACAATAGGTGTGTTTAATTACCTCCAGGCAAAAGCCAGGAATTAACATGCCTCCTTCAGGATATTCTTTAAGAAGCTGAATGTCAAGCTGAGCACACAGAACCCCAGTTAAAAATTTCCTTTTTTGTTAACAGCAGGTTACCAGCAAAAGTCTGTATGTATTTATGAATTTTACATTAGATATCTTTTTGATGATAAGGTCATTTGATTCGTCAGCAAGTCTTTCAGACCAAAGCGTTGTTGTTGGGAAGTTGGTTGGTGCAGAAACTTAAGAGCAATGATTGACCTCGTTTCCCCAATTTGCTCTCGTTGTTATTTAAGCGCGCTGAAGGACAGATGACTGATTAGTTCAGAAGTGGAGAGGTATTTAATTTAGAATATTGCTGAGATGTGACACTGGGGCTCATAACTTAATCGCAAATGACAAGAGCCGTTTAGTAGTGGACAACCGTGTCACGCAGACTTAGGCACGTCACACGGGAACAAACGCAAACATGCAGTCGGAAGTGAAATATCCCTTTACATCCTATTTCCATAGATACCGTAAAGGCAATGTCATGCTGATGCTGATAATGTGCTGAAACTCGCATATTTAAAGTTGGGTGCTGGAAGCGTTTTTCATTGTGTTTATGTATATAGCATTGCCAAATTAAATGAAATAAAGAGATTAGAATAGAATAGAATAACCTTTTAGCAACACACCTGACAAACGACAGTGATGGTGCAAAGAACCTCTTCGTATGTCCTTTTTAGTGTGATTGACGCAAACGACGTCGGTAACCTGATTTAGCTCAATGGCATAAAATCGTGCATTTGGTCAAAATGCGATGTCCGACACGACAGTTCATATTGAATATGACATGGCGTTCCTTGACCCCTCGGTATCCACCTGCCTCCCCGGGCCTGGTGCACGATACTCGGCAGGAGTACAGCTGTGTGACACAGAGTACACGGGGAGGGACGGGGAGAGGAAACTCGAGTAATCTGTATCTGTCACTTCACTGTCACACACAGAATTAACGAACATCTCAGTTTAACATTGTCACATACATTCTTACTCGGCTCAGCCAGACTGAGTCTTTCTGAGCCAGGTGGTGATTCTACCAAGAGCGCCCACCATAGTTAACACGATACATTTTTGAAAAACTACCATTTGAGATTAGGTTTTAAGATGACAATACGTTGGAAACATTATACCTAACTTTCAATTTCATTCATATTTCAACTAAAATCATTCATGAGACAAAAGCCTAAAAGAGGGAGTACAAAGAAATGTAGGGAAACTTTGAATTTATGGATTGCCTTTTAAATACTTATTGGAAGACATGTTCATGTCGTGCTTGTGAATATGGGCGTTTTAACGTAAGATTCGTGAATGTACTTCATGATGCTGACCTTCTTCCAATTAGAAATATTTACGTCGTTGACTGTGAAGCTTGTCGGGAGATTAGCATCATTACGCGAGGGCCTGTCTGTCGCATTCGTCCTACGTACTCTGAACAGTACCTTACTGTTCGTCACGTTGTACTAAAAGGGCTGTGTCTTCTAATTCGAATAATAAGGTGGCAAACATACAGGCAAAAAATAACTATTTGGCAACTAAAGACAGTTTAACTCAGATGAACATGGACAATCTCCAGAAATGGATTCGTAGACGAAACACCAAAAATAGTTGGTTCGTCCACAAGTACAACCATTATGCAGTACGCTTCCCGTTAAACTTGTCACATTATCGTCACAAGTCTTTTGTTCTCCCTACAAATGAAACGGTCGTTGACCCGAACGTACGTATGTTTCATAACCAACAACGAAAATTAAAAGTTTAATCAATCTCAAGGAGTATAATAACGGAATACGGGACCGCCCACGTTATGGCCGCCCAGGGCTTGCAATTTATTAAAGGCCAAAGTGAACAACAACAAGAGCCAGGTTAGGTTCTCAGACAAGGTAAAACAGGAATCCCCTCTCAGAATGAATAATGTGCTTGTAAATTTATTCATAATCACAACCACTGACATTAACAGAAGAAGCATGCTTAGAAGCGAGCCTTGGGGAAACAAACCGAGCTAAATTGGGCAGCTATCGACTTACATGTAGAACCTGTGGTAGACTAGGCGGCTAAAGGCATGTGCCACCGCCGTGTGAACACCATGACCTAATTTGGAAGACGTAGAGACCTAATCTGGATCCTGCTGGTAAATGCTGTGCGAAAATCCATTGTGTTTAAGACTCCTACGATGTAAGATTACACTACGACAAGAGATTTTTCGCCTCTGAGAGTTAATGCTGCGTTAAATAGATGTTAATAACGGGCCCTTTGAAGTCTATCGACTGTATTCAGTTTCGGAATCCATCCTACGTACAATGATACACTTAAAAGTTTTCAGCAATAACCGTTTATCTTAAATAGAAAGCTTTTAATATTCAAATAACTGTGAAGTTCATAATATAAAACTAAGTGCGAAAGTACGTCAAACGCTCATTTGAAACGTCGTTATTGTGGGTGACATAGATATTTTGACGCAAATGGCAAATTTGATTTGAAAAACGAATATATGTACTACATCATAAGAACCGAAAGTAATTATTTACAAAGACACAATGCGTCATCGTTTATATGTTGCATTTTCGAAATATGCTAGAATTATACTGTATCATAGCTTTTCAATTGCTGTGTTTAGAGTAACTGCTAAGGAAGCTCTCATGTGGACAAGAGCCACTCCACAGAGTGAGTGGTGGACTGAAGCTTGCAGGAATTCGACATAACGCTAACAAGCTATTCATTTTAGATCCGACGCATTTGTCTTGTTCGTGGAGGCTAATGCTGGAATCATGTAGGTAGCGGTAGATGGTGGTGGGGGAGCCCGCGGAGCCGACCAGTCTCACGTCCCTGTCAATAGCTTCATTAGAGGCGAGAATAATGACCCTGATAAACCGCGCTTACTTGAGGCCCTGTCGTTTCAAAACTAAATAAGGAATCCTTAACACTTAAGGTTGATAAAACGTGCATTCAGTGTTGACTGCCATATGAGGGCATAAAAAAGAAGCTCTTGACTATTTTGCAATGGAATTGTTGCACACATTTTAATTGTAAGGTACAGTTTCGATGCCGACTGACTAGCTGGTATTGTACGGTACAATGTATTTTAGTTTAGCAAAACTGCAGTGTGGAAAGTGTGACAAAGGAAATCGTCGAGGTGACTGCCACAGTGGTGTATGAGGTAGTGTCCTTGATTAAACTATGGTTATTGAGTTCACAAGAGTCATAGAGAAAAACTGGAAAATTGGTCCAGAACATGTCAAAATTACCGTACAAGGTTAACACTTTGGAAATCAAGCTTATGGGTTACTAGGCACTTCACATGGCCTTTAACTAGTAGTACTGACCAGCTTCTTACTGAGCCACTTTAATCATGAACAAGTTCAATTAGACAAATGGTGACCGCATCTAACGCAGCGAAATGTCAATATGTATAAAGAAATGCTTAGGTCAGAGAAGGTACAAGTAGCAGTAGTATATATCATGATGAATTAGTTCAGTTAACTATTTCCCAGGCCATGTCCTCCCCTCGAAGGTTGTTGCGGAGAAAATCTTCTACGAAAGTAAGCTGTTCTTGGACTGTTCAGCCCGTGTGTTAATTCTAAGAAATTGAGACAGGACATTGAGACAAAGGACGCCGAATCAATTATTAGATCGTGTGTTGTCTGTCTGGTTATCTATCAGTAAACAGCAATGTACTTGTTACTATATTAGTGTCTACATGCGAAGAGCAGAAAAGAAGTTACAGAATCATGCAACAGTGATATATTATAATGTTGTGACGTAAATGGTTGAGACTGATTCTTGATGAATTAGAAATGATGTATTTTCTGTCTTTTTTTCCTGATGTACATTCACCCCTACCATCACAGCTCGTACTATATTTTAGTACTGTACAGTATCAGCAGTATCGTTCTCAGAAGTTCGTTCCCAAATCATCAGCTACTTACAACTTCGGAATAAAGCAGACAAATTTGAGGTATTTTGGTAGCTATATTTGTCTTTGGTATTCCAAACAACTAGTTCGGGTTATCTCATCTTGTACTGGTCAAGTAAACACAAGAGCACCTTGACCCACAAATGTGATTTATTCAAAACTCCCGTCAAACTCCGGGTTAAAGGTTTTACAACATTCCTTGACATGAAGGAAGAATCTGGGTCAGCTGTTGATACTGACTGAAGCCTTGGCCTAAATTAAGCATCCATGGAGCAAAATTTAGGTCAAGTATTAATATTGCTTGAAGCATTGGCCAAATTGGACATAGAGACTAAATGCAATGTGATAAATTGACATTGAAATGGCTATCATGGATTTGTAGGATGTCATGTTCTGTAGAATTTTATGGGGAATAAAGGGTGATAAATGATGGCAGAGACCGAAAGAAAGGGCCGTAGCCCTGGCCACTGTCTCTCAACTATTCCAAACTTCATTGGTACAAAGCCATTGTACAATTGAAACAGTGCAAATCTGTGCAATTATATCATTTGGGAAAGCAGTGCCAGCCTTTTCTCTCTGCAGGGAGATGAGCGTAACTGTTATTATATTACCCATCTCAGTGTGCTGTATAAATGTTATTGTTGATGGTGTATGTAAGATGTATGAAGACATTTAGTTGTGGTGATGAGGATGAAGCCTCTGCAGTGATTGTATTGATTGTTCTATTCCACATCAAGGTTCCTCATTTAGCTTAATGTGCAGTTGCCTTGGACAGGACAGGAAAAAGATTTCTGAATGGCATAAATACAGAATCAATCATTTGGCTAAGTTATACAACACTAAGTCTTCAAACTTTGTAGTGTCGTTTCATCGCCATGATTCATTATTGTCAGAGTATAATTGAACAGTACCAATGAGGCAAAAGACCTAGTATTTCCTTCCTGTGTGATGTAGTAGGTTTTAGCAGAATTTAACAGGACCTGTCTGCACTAGGTTCCTGTTGTGAAGGAATTCTGAGTATTTCCTGCCAAACTACAGGCATGTCCTACTTTTCATTTCCTGTTTTCTCTGTTTGACAAAATACTTCTCTCTGTCCCTGCCGAAAGGCATTATGGGTCTCCTCTAAAAGACATCATGGAGAAATGGCTGCTTTTATTAAAACACTTTCCTCGCTGGGAGGTTAAGCATTGCTCGCAGCTATTATGCAAATACTAACCATTCCAGTGAAAAATACTTATTAAAGGACAGGAATGGGTAAATCAATACTCCTCTTATCCTGATTTGAGAGAGTGGGTGCTGCTATCTACGTAGTCAATCCTATTTTGGGAGCAAACTTGTCAAGTTTAAATCTCACTCATAGATATTTCATAAGTCCTGATGAGACCAAACAGGAGAGGCTCTATTACATCTACAAAAGCAGTCAATATCAGTGAGGGAGAGTAGATTGAAGGAGATTAGACTGCACAGACACAGATTATATGTGGGGGTAATTGGAAAGCAAGATAGGCTCTGTTCTCTAGGATAATACAGGCATGATATCTGCAGATCAGAAACTAAATTAAAACTAGATTGATGAGTTAGGAAACAGACTGCAGTAAATCCTGTGCATGAATTATTCCTATACATAAAACCTTAGCACTAATTGCAGCAAAACCTGGTTTGGAGATCACCTCAATTAAAGGACCTCAATTAATTAATACAACCACTTTGTAGTCTAATAAATCTGATGTATCACTTTGTGTAATGGGGTCCAAGTAAGATGCACAATATGTGGGTTTTATCAATATTAATTCCATTAGAAACAATACAAGAGATATTGTAATGATATATGGGTCCATGAGGGGGATGATGAATGTGTGTGATTGAGTTCCTTAAACAGGAATAGGGGACAGTTCAGGCTGATGGATTGCTGTAGAAGAGACTTTAGAGTGGGTGCTAGGTTACTGTGCTTTCTTTTATAAAATCACAAGGGACCAGTGGTGCTACATATACTGGGGTATGGTTAATGTTGTGCAGGGCAAGGTTACAGTAGTATAAGGCATGATAGATACAAGATACATGTAGGCTGGAAGCAGTGTGGAATCTGATAGTAAAAAAACGCTGAAGTTAAGTTTATGGCTGACCATAAACTTAAAATTCCCTATCTGGTTAGGATAAACAGGGAATCCTGTCATATTTGTGTGTGACCTGCTAAAATAAGGTTCCATTGTTTTGGCGATAGTTGGCATAAGCCCTGGTAATGTGACCCACGAGTCCTGTGCAGGGGTTTTCAGGGTTTGTTTTCTTGAATGTAACTGGTCCCCCCTGGTGGCCTCACGTACATGGAGATCTCACGCTGGACCCACCAATGGACATGCTTGTCTGGTCAATATGATGATGGATCTGTGTAACTCTGATACTGCACGATTCCTGTCCACCATGCCAAGCCATTTTTACTGCTTTCAGCCCATAGATCTTACACCACCAGAAGACGTGAGCTGCCTTCTTTCATTGCATACAACCACCAACCCTTTAAGGCACATCATACCAGTAAATTGGGTGCCTTCTTTATGTATAGATCTGTCTAGCCCCCTGAGCTGTATGTCCAATATGAACATTATTGAACAAGCAATAGCCCACAGCACTGTGTTATTTGTTTCAACATATGCAGCAGAGGGAGAATATTTCAGTCAGCCTTAGCACCCATCAGTAAGGGATTAAGGCTTAGTGCTGTATATGTGTATTAACCTTACTTGGGGACCAGTCTGACCTTGCCACTGGAGAGAAGCTTGACCTATGACCAATATATAAGTAGTGGTTAATGCTGGCCCTGTATTGACTGAATAAAGCCACAGCTGATCTCTGTACAAATATGGACTTCTTTCACTTCTTATATTATCCTTTACATATTCTTTTATGTGGCTCTTAGGGAAACTTGAAAACTATTTGGATTTTCAGTTGTGGTAACTAATGGAAGTGTTCACCCGAATTATACTGTGTTGTACTTACATGTACAATCTTTCTAAACATAGAACTCATTTGCTTCAGTCTTCAAGGAGAAATGTGTCCTTACATGTCTTATATGAAAGCCCAAGTTTGTCTTTGCATTCCCTAGAATATGAAAGCACTGTTCTTTATTAAAGCCCTAGCTATGCTAGAGCTGTGGTATTAAAGCCATAATGTATGAGTGGATTATTGAACATCAAAGGATGTCCTTATATAGTATGAATAGAAATGATCTGAAGCAGTTCTTGTAAGAGGTTCTTATTACAGGAAATTCTGGCAATTCTGTTCAAAGTCACTGCAGCACAAATCGATAGAGACTTAAACTCTCTGTGTGGTCAGTATATTCACTAGATGTCCCATATTTCCTAACAGTTTCTCAATAAAATTGATTTTTGTCCGGGATAGGAAGGGAAATATATCCTATTCCCAGTCAAGCATACCTTTACCCATAATAAAGAGATACAGTCACAAAATAATAAACTTGTAACTTGCCATCAATCATTTAAATAAAACCAGTTTCATTATCTGCAGTGAAAGTCCAAGCCTGACTCTTGGGTACAGACTTTTGATGTGAATTTCTTTTAGTAGACTTGACATATAGTAATCTGCCTCGCTGGTCTTACAAAGCAGTTTGAAAACCACAGGTTTAAGAAATAATGAAGATAAAAGAGCAGATTTCATGATTCAGTGTGATTTTCTAGCCAGCAGGAGAAGCCTTCTCTGCAAACAAGTTAAAATGGCTGGCTATTATTGTTATTGCTCATCTTTGCCCGCAGAAGTTTGGCCCAGTGTCAGTTATTATGCATCGTATATTTAGTATATTTTGTTCGATATGAAATGTTAATAACAAGTTACAACATTAAACCTACAATGTAATATTATGTGAAAATGTAAGCATGCATCATTGATGTAAAATATACATAAATAACAAATGTAAAAGAATTTTATTTCATAAACAAAATGCCTGTTTTTGGTATAAGATGTATACCAGGCTTGTTTCAATAGGTCATGCAGTGTTGTGTGCCTAAAACACATTAGGATAATAGAAGTGTCAGAATAACTTGCTTCATCAATATAAATAGTGCTCTATATTTAGAAGGAATTGATTTTATATGTGCAGGCAAGCCTTTTAGGGAATGTGCTGTACAGTGGGGCCCATTGACTTGTGATTGTTTGCACTCGAGTTCATTTATCTATCCGTAGTATAACAAGAAATCCAAGTTGATTGTATCCCAGGATGTAATATAACGATTTTGACTCGATGATTATAAGTGATGTCTAGAATTGCATGACTCACTGACATGTTGAGATTCACAGTTACTTATATGGAAAAAGTCCCTGAGTACCACTGTGATAGAATTCTGCAGTGATGTCTTCCTTCTCACAAACAAAGCACTGGTAAGCTGCAACAAGGGAAGCAATAATGGTAATGCGCGCTATATGCAATGAATACTAGTGCTTGATTCACTGATCACCCAGTAAATTAAGAGCCAGAGCGCGCAATAAATAAAGCGCACAGGACGCGTATATTTCTCAAAGAATTCTTTTTGCGCGTTTCAAATGGTCACCGTGGGATCAATAATAATGACACTTGTAACTAATTTGTATTCACGTGGAAATGGCGTCCTGAATTACAAATTTATATTTTCTTCGCAATTGATACACCCAGAAATATAAATTACAAAACAGTTCTTGAACCAGCACAAAATGTAAGATTTATGATGTTACCTTTTATAAGTATTACTTGTATGTACATAGCACCTCCATGGATAATTTAAGGTGTGTTGAGAAAAAGTGCAGAAGAAAAGGCGTATAATAAATTGCTAAATACAGTTACAGAGTCATCACACTCTGTTACATTATGTCAAAAGATTACATGATACTACACAATAAACGTGTGTGCGCTGATTTATCAGAGAGCCAGTTTTTTATTCGTAAAGGGAAGGTACCTTGAAGGGAAATGCGCGAAAAAAGGAAGTGTGGTTAGAAGCAAGAGAGGAGATAAGTTTTGACCTGTGAGGTGACTTCCTTTGTGAGTGTAGTCCTACCAAGGTAAACTCGTCACTAATAAGCGTATCTTGCTTAAAGCGTGCATCATATTGCAAAGGCTGCTTTTCCTAGTTATAAAACGATTTTAATCCTAATTGTATTATCCAGGTCTTTGTGCATCGGATACTTCCACATACTCTAGTGTAATTAATTGTCTGCTATACATAGACATCAGGGGCGAAGCTCTTCTCAAGATACAAATGAGCAATGACCTCCGAATTGATTATTTTGGAACTGATATGTAATTAATCGAAATAGATCTTGTCCTGTACTTTCATATCAAATTAATTTATTACATATTTACGTACATATGTCTCAACATTGCTTGGTAGTCGAATTGAAGTTCTTGATATGAAACAATCTTGTTTTGTTCCCATACACTTCACCGTGCTCGAAGCCACGAGGTTGAACTGTAGTGCAGAAGCATGTAATCTCACGGAGGGACAATACATGCTCTGTCTGTGCTTTCTATAAGGTTTACCTGATTTATGGATATGAGTTTAGGAAGCACATGGACGAGAGAAACGGGTCACTTATCAACGGGTACAAACGTAAAGTAAAACATGTGAAGAGAGCAGTGTTTACGAGCGTGTGGTCGTAACTGGTGTTTCGTACATGCCTTTGTATGTCCTGGTTAAGTGGCCATAAGAAAACAATTAGAAAGCCACAAATGGTAGATTATGTTATGCACTGTACATGGAACAAAAACGTTTATTGCATTATCAATACGTTATCATTACAAGTCTCTGAAACATATGATACCTTGATGCAGTAATTTTAGTTTGCGGGAATTTAATGCACATTCGTTAAATGGTATGGAGCGGGTTTGAAATGCAATTTAAAGTCAGTCCTGTGAATTAGAGAAACAAAGTTTGATGAACAACAGAAAATAATGATAAATTTAAGAATGAGCATTTGAATGGAAATAGTACAAATTATCAGTTGTACAGATAGATAAATGATGATAGCGGTTTGCAAGCAGGTGTTGGGTTCTTATGTGGGTGTGCAGAGGGATGTAGTATAATTATAAGGTTATGATATATTGGACAGTACAGTAGGTGAAGGACAAACTCACTTGTTACCACTCACCCGGGTAAAGTGCGAAACCTATCCGTGATGACGATGAAGTGCATTCTCGTTAAGACTTAGATTTGTATCAAAACGTGAAGAAAGTTTTACATTGTTGCACAATTTTCTGGAAATTCGATGTATTGTGCGTCTTATTATTGCTGTACCAGGTATTTGAACTTGTGACCTTGCAACAAGGGTAATTTTGAAGATTTAACGATTTCTTATCTTTATTTCTCATCTTGGTATTCTTTTACGTTTATGTATATACGTTTAAGTTCATCGAAGAGCTTAAACTGTCGTAATATTGTGTTTTTCATTGTCTAAATAATAAGTTGCCTTTTATGGTAATGCACCGGGTTGAACTCTGATGCTGTCTCGACAGAGGTACCATGGTGAGCCGTTGATGTGGGTTACACATGTAAAAAGGCTGAAATATGTCCGCACATACCACTTCCTTTGTATATTTAATGGTGCTAAAAATCACAAACTTTTAAAATGTTACCCATACACTTACATGAAGATTGGTGATTAGAGTTGTTGACGATTTGCCAATTTTTGATACTAACTTTTTTCGCTTTGAAGTATTTCACCACAGAACCGTTTGAACTACACAAAATACCATGTACATTGTTTCAAAAGAGCTTTTAAGTCTTTGAAAAACATGGAAGTATAAATTTTGGCATTAAAAGTGTCTAAAATAATCCTTGTGAATCCTTGTGTAATCACTGTAGGCGTTTTTGCCATCGAACAGTTTATCTCGAAGCATAAAATAAAACGCAATTTATGTCGCTCATAAAACATAATGCGTAATACGACGGGTGCCCATGTGGAGAAAATAAAAATGACAAGAGGCCCTTAATATGTAGAATGGGACCGCGGTTGGTTCTGCGGATGAGAGGGGCGAGGGGGTAGGCAGGCATGGTAACATCCAAAAGGGGATCTTTCATGGTATGGGGTTGAAACTTTCGCACTGAAACTGAGAAAGATTTTTGACCCCAGGAAGACATTAGGATGAATGATTGCAAATATTACCCTTGGGTGTTGGAGGTCACAGGTTCCATGTGAAATGACTTGCATACGAACCTGCACGCGGGAGAACAGCAAACGTATCGCATTCGTTACTGATTGTTATGCAATTTTATCAATTGATAGAATTCAAGGTAATATTCTGGAAAACGGTGAAACTGAAACTTGCCCACAATAATTCGTTCGTCACGTTGTCGTCTATTGAAGGAAGCCGAGTATAATTTATTTACCCTTTGTCCTTCTTCCCCTTTCGTGACGGGCCTGCAGATCGATGTGAACCGATCACAGAAAGACGGTAAGGAAGGGGAGGGGAGGAGGGGGAGGACGCCTCAGATTGATGCTATAAAAGTCCGAAGATTAAGTGACTAAATTTTCAAAAGAAGACTTCATCTCCCGAAAAGTGTTGGCATAGCAACGGGGTCTTTGGAGAGAAAAATTGTCTCATATGCTGCCATAAAAAGGCATCGGGATGATCAAATTTAGCTCATGGGGCGACCAGGACCTTGGACTGCATGATTCAGTGGCTTGTGCTGCCGAGCCATGTTGGTTTTTTTTTTTTAGCTCAGCAGAAGCTGGTTATGACCGGCAAAATATGAGCAGGACTCGTGGAAATTGACAGATACGAAGGAGAATATGTGGCTTTAATAATCAACTGGGATCTAGAAACCATTTTATTGTGGACGGAACATTTATCTGAATTCAAGCTGAGTTTGGACATATCTGTTAAATTGAATGTTCATGCCGAAAAGTTACATGCTGTCATTCTAAAATTTATTTATATTTGTTATGACAGACAATGCCAACATTTCTATTTCATTTTATTATGGGAAAGCAGTCATATTGTGTGCGAATGTTCGGTTATGGGTATCTGAATGGCTATTGATAACTGTGTATCATTAATAGTACCACATAAATGAAACTGGAAAAAACGTATCCTTTAAATGGAAATTTACCTCCCACTCTCACAGAACACAGCATTGTGCCATTGCCTTATAAAGACAAGAAATTAAACGTTATTCGTATTAAGCCTCGAGGCACAAAACACAGCCAGCTTTCTTTAATAAGAATGTCTGCTGCCAGGACAAAAAACTCCAGATTCCCTTGTATTAATGTGCACGAAATAATAAAAGCTGTATTGCACAAGTATTGCTTAATTTAGGCGTACGTGGGTGCATTTCCTTTTTAAGTCATGTCTGAAGTTTTCGAAACGTAACGTTGGATGGAAAATGATTTCTGCGACGTTAGCTTTATTTTGCCGAAGTAACATTTGGATGTGTTGAACGAATATAAATACAACATGAACCAATTGGAATTAATTAACCAACATTTCATCCGATTGATTTCTTCTCCGTTTATTTCTGGAGATTTCCACTCCTGTGTACATTCCTCACATAACTTCCCGCCCAGGAATCTTTCACGTATTGAAACATTTTAGTAAAGTACAAAAACACAATAGTGATAAATCTTCGTTTTATTTTTTGCAAGAATTACACAGTTGTTAAGTTTAATTTTCGGTTTATTTTTGGTTTTATGAGTGAATGAGTAACATTCCAGAAGGAGTAGTGCGATCGTAATGCGTGAAATAGGGTCTGCATCGGATAACGGGTTATCCGCGAATAGTAGATTGTTTCGGGTATTCAGGGTAGAAATTATGTACTCGTTATCTCGTTATTTACATATACATTACTTAATAATATTTACTCAGAGGTTAAGAAAGTAGTTTTCCATGTACGAAGTGCACCTATTTTTTATGTGCAAACTACATGTCAAAAATGAGCAAAAAAAGTAGAAAGAACATGAACCTTTAATAATTTTTTTACCATGGAAAGTACACTGACAATATTGAACCAAACCCTACAATGACCGTCACTTAACATAAGTCGAGCTGTTGCTCCCAGTTTTACATTGAAGTGATGTAAAACATCGGGAACCCGAACCTCGGGTCGAATATTTGTAATCGAATATTCGGGGTAGCAAAAATGTATCCGTGAAGACCCCAGCGTGAAATACCATCGTTCATACACGAGATACGTGAGATGTGATTCCACCATGTCAAGGTTATAATACAAGAGGGGCGCCCGAACCCATTCACATAAATATAATATATTTATTAGATCTTCCAGTTGTACCTTTAAAATGGGGGGGGGGTGGGTAAAGTGCTCACTTTATTGTCGAAAGTTTTCCACACAAAAGTACCAAACAACAAACTAATAAAAAATTATCAAACTTGTTCAAGTATTATGGGAAGTACCGATTTTGACATAAAAATTGCACGCCTTAACATTATTGTGAAACAAAGACCTTTAAATTAACCATGACGCCACTTTCGGGTAAATAGCAACACGTTTTTTACCTGGAGAACTCGGCTTCTTACATTCCTAACAGTATGTTCCCAGAACAATTAACCCACATATACCTCGGTCATGGAACATCTTTACCAGTAAACACACCCCAGCTGCTTAAAAATCAATCGTCTCCTTACGAACTCAGATAACCAACCACAGAACTTCATTGTTTGTTTCACGGTTCCTGACCGCACTGCTCTCCTGTCCCAATCCGCCTCTTCTATGCAATCCGCTTTTTAAATCCGGATTGGGGATTACGGATTGCAGCTGGCGTGGATCCTGCAGGAATTACATTAGGCTGTTGGTTTGTTGGGGTAAAAATGAGGTTTGTCGAGCATACATCTGTTCGGATTTGCCTGTGGTACTATAATTGACTGTCCATTTGGTACATTTCATTTGGTTTGACAGGAACCAAACTTATGCCGTCAAAACGTAATTTTTTCCTAACATTGCCTAAATGTTGACCCTCCACCCAGGAAGACGTGGAATAAGATCGCCGTTCCACAGCTGACATTTAATATATTTGAATTTTATTGTGTTACATGTTGTATCTTTATAAATATTATGGTTAAATATTGTCTTTTCTTTCTACTTGTAGGTAAGTTTCCTGTTACAATCATCTATGTGAGAACGAAGATACTAGTTTGGTCGGTAAGATCTCGCTTTTATTGTTGGTGACGTAGCGTCTAGGAGTCTAAGAACCATCAGTCATTCTAGTTTTGCGCTCTGTTGAAAGGAAGGATGCATTTTGTTTAGAAATGTAAAAAAAGACGAGAGTTTGTCACGCAAAGATTGATGTCTAAGATTAGGAAGCGTAACCGCTAACGTATTTTTGGTAAAAATCTAAACGTTTTTGGTTCTTACGCCAGCGGCAGCCTTGACGTCTCTATTATTGGGCAGAATTTTAATTAACAAAGCAAAGAAAAGGACAAGAAGTAAGAAGCAAGACGGAATAAAGAATAACGGGGAGAAAAATGTTAGCTTTTTCTGGGGCTTTTATTTTCTCATTCATTACTTCCCAATCTACGAGCGAGTTTGCCGTGTATATAATAAACGGCTGAGGCAATCAGCACGGTAATGTTACATTATGTACACTGATAGCTATGTGTCGGGATGATAGGCCTATTTATTACGACTAACCTGCTATTATTTATCCATTCTTCTGCATTCATAGCAACCCACATATCAGCCATATTTGCAGTGTATTGACATAGCTATTCTATCCAGGGGAACAGATATTTAGCATTTTTATTCTGTTGTAAAAAGCGTAGCGTAAGATTTGATATATTATGTAATTGGGCAGGATTTGCTTTTGCGCAACACATTACGTAGGTAAGGTTACTGGTCGGGATATTTTATTCCATTGGGAATGCTACAAATTTACGTGATTACTATTTAGAATAAGACGCGAAAAATAACGTGTAAATAATTAAACGACTAAAATACAAAACGTAAATTGTAGTGTGTTGACGGTCAGGACATTACACTTGGTGCTAGAAATAAGGTAATGCAGGAGGTTTCGAATACAAAATCACACGAGACCAGATTAAAATGATGGCACCACATCGAATAGTGGTCACTGAACTTTTATTGAATCTACTATTCTCCCACACACATATACGGGAATGTAGACAAAGAGACGCGTGCAGACACAAAGTTAATTGAAAGTTTAACGACCTGAAAAATTTACCAAAGTTGGAATATTTTACAATTATAAAATACACGTATTGATAAAATAGGATGAGAAGGGGGATGGTTTCAAAATGGGGGGGGGGGGGGCACTATTAGGCGGTTATGGAGTGAGTAGTGCATGATTTACTGAGCTATTTGAGGCAGTGAGTCCCGGAAGAGACGGAGGGACATGGTGTGTGTTCATAACTGATAAGCCGTATGAGCAATCCGTCCGCATACAATCAACTAGCTTAGTAAATAGCTTCATTACGGCGACAGAGACTCTTCGGCCTAATCACTTTACTACATAGTCATAGATAGGGCCCAGACCCATTGTGTGCGCTGGATATTGGTGGACATTTCCTAATGATAAACTGCCACGTTAAATAGGGACGAATGGAACAGTGAAATAAGTAAATGGAGGAATATTGGAATTTAGTTTGCCTCCTTTGTTTTCGGTTAGGCAGTCTGGTTGACTTGACAGATTGCATTAATTTTGAATTCACCGACAGCCGTGCAGATGTTATCAAATCAATGAAGTGCAATTACAGTTGTAATATATTAAATATGTAATGACAAGGTTGAAAGGAAATATGGTCTGTGTTATTTATTGTCAACCTATTTTAGGTAAACACATCCATCAATATTATGAAAGAGGAAATGCTGTTTTGAATGAAATCGAACTTACTTGAAAACGTTCGAAAATAAAATAAAAAAATTTGCCGATGGCTGTAATAATAATAATACGTCATGTGAAACCTACCATTACAGAATAATGTTGCGTTAAGGAAGGTGTCAGAGTAACATTTGTCTTAAATCTTGACACCAACGCCAGATTTTACAATAACGATTTGGCGTTTCTCGATGGCGTGGGAATCCTGCAGTGGCGTGACGCAATAGCGATAGATTTCGCTTTTTGTCGCTATTATGACTAAAGGTACGAAAGTGATGTGTTGCACGTGTATACACCCGAACGTTGCGTTATTTATTCGTTCGTTATCTCCCGCTGATGCAATACGTGTAATTGCCTCGGCTCTGTGAGATATTCCAGCAATGTTGGTTTGGAAGAGAAACAAGGCTGTTTTTATCGTTAATCTTGACGGTGCAGAGTACACACCGTGAGCTAAACGCGGATCGGTGGAGCTCGTTACCAGCAGAACATCTGTTGGTTTCATCTGTTCAATCTGATCGAAACCTCCGAGAAACTTTGAAAAACTTCAGCATCAAATTATACAAGTTGAGATTCGGATTTCTGTAGAATCTGTTTCCAACAGAAAGACATGTAAATTCTATTCTGAAAGAAAGTTTCGCAAACTAAATTTCAAGAGTAATTAAGACTGGTAAATGAAAACAAATTTAAAATTGGAAAGAGTCTCAAACATTTGAAAAGCACATTATTGGAATTTATTACTGGCGCCAATAGTTTTGATAAACGCCATTCAGGAGAAGGTGATTAGAAGTAAATATGGGATATTCCGATTTGTAATAATCTCATTCTGCGAGCCAAATCCTGCAGACCTGGCCCATTAGTCTGGATCATTATGGGAAAGATTTATGCCATGGAATCTGGAAGAAAAAAAACCAGATGATGGTGAGCCAAGTTAAAGATAACTTGTAATGAAAGAAAATACCTTGGGAGTGGATGTTTAAGATTAGCTGAATGGGGCGAAATAATGTGCTTCTGGGTCGGGTTACTGCGCCCAGAGTACTTGAACATTTTTGAATGAAAACCATTCATAATCAGGATCTCTTGGCAAAGAAATGCTGAAATTCTCCAGGTGTTTGAAGAAATAAGTCAAGTTTTTGCTCGTAGAATTCTCCAAATCGAATCAAATGATCAGAAATGTCAATTAGCCTGGAAGAGTGGAAAATGTTCTCCGCTGTAATAAAAGCGCACGGTTCCCTTGCAGTTATCTTAACGAACAACACACGATGAAGAAATGGAAGGTTGAATGGGTTTTATCAATGGATTAGGCAACGGAAAAGATAAATGTTTGATGTAACTAAAAATAACGGCACATATCTAACACTGATACAGACATCAGACACGAGAACCAACTGCTAAGCCCTCTGTAATGCCACAATTTGTTTTATGGAGGAAACTCTTTTCTTTGTGATGGTGAAGATCAATAATTCAAAAAGTTTAAAAACTTTTTATGTGTTAAAGCGTGCAAACATTTGAAAGTAAAGATAAAGAGTGAATAAACTCATAAACAATGACTCCTTGTCAAATGTTTTATTCCCAATATATCTATTAGGAGGAAATGAATTAACTTCTTTGCACTACTGCTTTTACTTTTAATGAGACCCAACCAACCACAGAGCTGAAGCTTCGCATGCTAAGTGAAAAGGAAAATGTGTGACCTTAACCCTTTTCCCCCCAGAAAATTGCCATTTTTTACATGGATTTGATGGGGGCATACAAATGGCTCTCCAAGATGCAGTTGATTTCACTGCAGATTCACTGTTCATACCACCAGTTAACCACCACATGTGGCGTTTTCACTCATGTGATGCATTATGGCATATCCATGATAACAAGGTCACATGACCCAAACATCTGTCAAAATGGGGCTGAGAAAACAGGAAAAGAGCAATTTCGGAGCATTTTTGAATCTCCGTTGCTCTATTCGTTATCTAGTGACACTCATCTTGCCACCAGGGGTGACAATTGCCCCAATGCTGTTACCAGGGAGTATGGTTAAAGGGAGCTGAAAGCAAAAGAAGAGGCAGCATCCTTGCTCAAAAGTCAAATTATTAACCTTGTTGGGAAAATCAGGTCAAAGACCTACATACTTTTGTAAAAGTGTGCAATTTTTTAACTGAAAATGTGTAGAATTTAGTTCTGCATTGAATGACACTGAAATTAGCCATATTGTATGCATATTAAGGAAGCTAGAGTCATTTAAAGGTTCCAAATTCAAAAAGACGTCAAATGACGTCTATGGGGGGAAAAGGGTTAAGAAAAGAAATCTTTTCGTCTTCAAAGCACGAAGCTTCCGAGGGGAATGAAATATAAATGCGTTCCTTGGGAATCGTGTTGATAAAGACGATTAATCATTGGCTTCATTCTCCTCCTTGAATTAATTATGCACCAAGCAAAACAGTGGGCAAATCTCGGGAAAGCGTTGTACGTCTCAGCGATTGCGACTGAATAGCACGAAAATGAAGTGGTAATAATTATTACTGCTAATTGCCCGGACATTGATTCCACAGTTATTGACTTGCACCGAGATCTCAAGGCGAAACCAACCAAGACTTTCTCTGGGGAGCCAGGCAAGCGTAAACAAGCAGATTGGTGGGTCTATTGAAGTTGCAATCTATAATTGAGCTCTATTGATGAGCGAATATTGATTCCTCCAAAAAACCTTAATTGTATGCCTCTCTACAGAAGCCTCTCTTTTTGAGTAATATTGCATCTCAGGAACCAAGCTTGCCGAAGCGAAGTGAAGGCCAAGTTATGGATTGATTTGGAGGAGGGTTATTTTTGCTGCTTGTAAGGGACACACACGGGAGAAGCAAGTAAATATAGTGAGGACTGTTACTTTGTTGGACAGAATTAAGATTTATACAGCACGACTTTATGTGTCGTATATACAACACGGTTTATATTTGGTTTGAAGGTGACCGTGCGGGAAGGACGAGTTAAAATGAGAACGATTGGGTGCCCAGCACTCGGTGATTTGTGTTTTCATGATCATTACATTGGTATGTTGCAAAGTTCAGAAACGTAAAGTAGAAATATGCCACAGCCTTGTGTCAGTATTATTTTCCCAATGCATGATTTTTGCTAGAAATGTGATCACATTCATCTTATCTATTGTTCAGATAGACCTAAAACATCGTGTAGAATATATACAGATTGACGTAATTGCATAACACAATCTAACGTCATCAAAACGCTACATTTCATTGCAGTGGGAAAAGACACAGTTTATCATTCTGCTAACGCGATCATGTGGAATGTAACATTACACTGTGTCCCAGTCTTCTTGTTAAACCACATATGAGCCAGTTGTTATTTAAACAAAAATTGGGAACAAACTTGGCAAAGTTGCATGTGAGAAACTGGGGCATTCTGTCAAGAACGACGGAAAGGAACTGCCTGCAACTGGCTTGCCGGGGTTTCCCATGGTAGGGTCCTGTGGGAGGGATCAGTAGCCTGTACCTCGGGGCTGAACACTCCCCACATAATGCACAATACATGTACTCGAGCACAGAGACCAACAAAGCAGCGGGAAATACGATCTAAAGTAATTAATACAACTGCCCAGGGTTGGCATGATGTCCGAATGCTAGTCGTCATGGCAGTGGCTGGTTGGTGTCCAGCGATGATTTCAACAAGAATGGTTGAATTTGAGCTGTTTGAAAAACTGGACCCAATGACGCAAAACCAACAAGCCAATTGGTTCAATCTTTCCGAACCGAATACGAAACCACGATACCTTCAGTTATGTGACTTCTGGTGGTTTATCAAGCTGACAGTGAATGTAATGTTCATTTTAGTTATTTTGTTCACCTAACAAAATCACCTGAACGTCATTGTCTTGATACTGTGGAGCCAATGAAGGGGATTAAGATGACAGTTGCTACTAAAATACCTCATTGCTTCCCGACTAAAGTTATAATCGAAAATCGAGATTTCCGAGACGGGGAAACAGCTCATTTGTTCTGAAATGAGTTTTGGTTTCGTATGATGCGGCACAAGTCAGAGAATATACGGCATTACTTCTTTTGTAGCTCTGGCTCTATATTAGGTCTGAAGTATAGTTGGTAGAGTGTGCTGCGAAGAAGGAGAAGAAGGCAAATATGAAACGTTATTTTCGCTAAGGTTTTCATGTTAACATGTCATGCCATTCCCCTCCAAGCAAAATTACTATGCGAGCTTCAAACTCTTGCAAAGTGTTTAATATTCTTGGAGATGTTAAATCCATTATTGTGACAATGTTTACAGTAATATGAATGAGACTTTTAAGCACAAGATAGAGTTATAGAGTACATTTTGCACCTGCCATGAGTGAGTCAGTGCTTACTGAGTCAATTACGTAAGTAGCATCATTGTAAAGATCAATTAGAATATGACATTCTCCCTCACCTTGTACAAGGTGGAGCTGGAAGCATAAGAATTAGATCATATCAGAGGATAAATAATGTCATAATGTATTATGAAGTTTGAAACATAAAACAACAACCGATACTTAAGTTATAGTAAGCTCATAAAGATAATAATAAACTGCCTTTGAATCATTCCATACTCAATCATTTGTGGCATAATACTTTAACGCATCAGAGATACACTTGAATTTGCCATATTCAGCAGGGTGGAAATCTCTAAATCTAATGGTTCAGCAAAGAAACGAAATCTGCCACTGTTACCTAAAATATACGTGTAAAAACCGTACAGTTTACACCTAAGCCTGATATATATTGGGTATTTAGTGAGGTAGGGTCACAACTTGATGAGTAGAGGGAGGGCAAAGAAACGTAAAGGATCACACCTGAGAACGAAGAATATATTTTATGAGATATTTGCCGAGAAATCTTCACTATGTAAACAGATGTTACACGCAGAGGTTGATCGGGTGCAGTTCAGTTGTACAAATGTTTAATTTTTACAAGTAAATTTATTGCAAATTAAAAATATTGCAAATTATTGAACTGAAAGGGCACACGTGTACATTTTGGTAATCAGGCATGACGTTTGTACCGTTTAGCATTGTCCTTTATTTAATTTTGCCCTTTTAAGTATTATTGCAACAGGCAAATGTTACATGTTTAATTGAATAACGAAGTTGTTTTATGCTGGAACTAAAAGGTTAAAGTGCATGTCATAATGATTTCTATTTTTCGTGCGCCCAAGGGAAACATATGTTAAAATGTCATTTGTTGCCATGTCAGCATTATGAGAACTCTTTGATCTATCAGTCAGGAAACTTTATTTCTTAATTTTCAAAATTTAGTAGTCTGAAGCTGGTTTTGGTTGTGCTCAGATATTTAGCAGTTAGGGAAAGAACCATGCATGGCCTTGTTCGCCTCCACTCACCCAATGGAACGTGGAGCGATCATGTTTTGTAACTGAGAGAATCTCAGCTGATCAGCTGTTTTACAGTGTTTCCTTCCATTCCCCAGTGGTCTCCCTTCCCTCATTCTCTCCTTCCCCTCCCCAGAATCCAGCATGGCTGACCCACTTCTTTCTCATGCATAATGATCCCTAATCAACTCAAGTCCCTGATCCCCTCCCCTCCGCCCTGTCCCACCACGCCATGTTTATCTCAATTCCCTAATCCTCAAAGTTCCCTAAGGTTGCATTAGGTTCACCATTTCACACATTCCAGTGTTAAAGCATTACACTGAGCTATGGCTTATATTCGACAACCTGGTACGTAATTGGCCTGCATAAAAATGGATACATTCAAAGAAAGAGAAATGGTAATATCATCTGTGTCTTTGTAAACCAAAAGAGATATGATGCCAGGCATTACGCATTCATTGTTTTTACATGTATATGATGAATATTTCATACCCCACAGAAGGGAATAAATATATAGACACAAAAAACTATGACATCTTTATTGTATATTATTATATGAATACCAGTGTAGACATACACGCGGAAATATTTCTCCATTTAGCGGTACCGCCTGATTATATTTGCCATTTATGTATTGGGTAGGATGAGGGACTGCATACATCATGAGAACTACGACTGCTTGATCAAGTCCATTCTAAATGATTTCTCTCAAATTGTGTTAGCCTAGTTCTGAGAGCATGTATAAACCGCGGTCTCCTAGTCGAATCAAGCCTCCTCCCAAACGCAATTTACCGCATTACACTCCGCTGGGTGCGCGTAAAATAAATTGGTAAGTAATTTGATATTTGTGGTACGCGTATTGGTACAAGTGGAGGCTGATTGACGTGTTTGAGTAGTCAGGGCATTTAAATGCGCCAATTCTTATGTTAATGGCGCGCAAACAAGAGCGGTGATGACCCAATGGATTGTTTGCATATTTGATCTGGATTCAATACAGGAAAATGGGGGAATAAATTGCTTTAGAGGCATTGATAAAGATGCAAATACCAGCGCATGCACACGCCCAGTTTGAAATGGCTTGCACTGGTAGGCAAGGCGCTCTGCTTTTGGGCCAAAATCAGAGTATGGAACATTGTCAAAACAGGTCTTATCTTGAGTCTATTGGTTTATGGCTCAAACATCCATGTACTTACACGTAAGTGTACTCGACTGTAAACACAATTTAAGATAGCCAGATATTACAACTGACCTAGATAAAAATCACAATCTGTCTATCAATGTCAATATATTCTGTGTTGCGATCCGTCAGTCTCTGTGATGTTGTTTAAGCGACATGATTTCTCGTGAGAAGTTATTTCAGTATGAAATACTAGATGTTAACGTTGTCTCCAGATGTCCTGTCCTGATTTTACTGTGACGATACAGTGTAGTCTTTATTCTATTTTTGGTATAATTGCTTCCAATTCCATAAAGGGGAACTTTTCTCAATAATTGTAATAGATCATCCATTTTTTGGGCCACTGATCTCTCACTTCGTGTGACCCTTCCCATGGGTTGTAACGCCAAAGTGGTTATTTCACCTGCACTCTTTCTTGGTTGCGTGCGGTGATCCCTGGCGTCAATTCTGATGCTACCCACCAATTGGACGTTATCTAAGCCAACTTAAGCGTACGCATAAGAGCTCAGGAAATGCATTATTTTCTGAGGGAGGAATAAAACGTAGCATTTACCCCACATTCAGGATCAAGCTTACGCTCAGTGACTGATTGAGATGAACAACATGTCATCTATGTGTGATAACTGGTTCTGAGCCACCTGCACAATTGCCTTTTATGGAATTGTTTCATTTACAGAAGTTGATTAATTTGGTAGACAGGTTTCAAAAATATGAAATAAAATGATTTAATCATTTATTTTCTTCTCCCAATAGAAGGAGAAGGTATCATTCACACATGTCAGTGGAATCAATTAAAATATGTGAGGCATAAATATTGAAATTGATTTATCAATGCCGGCTGCCTCGCAGTTGTTACTTTCCTTGATAAAACGACATTGATTTTAATCAGGATCTTGAAGGTAAACATGACATTAGACAAATTAAATATAGATTGACTGATAGTACCACTGTATTGAAATAACCGTATTGTGAAAACTGAAAATATTACGCAATTAAACCCATACGTTATAAAAATTTAACACATTTAATGACATTTTTCGATTGCGTCTTTAAAAAGGGACTCACGCATCGTCATTGTGATCACGTTATTTAATAATGTAAAATGTTTTTATTTGCGACAATATCGAAATACAGATAACGAAAACAAAAATGGACCAGTAAAAGAAGAGACAATTCCAAATGATAAAAATGATCCAAACTAAATTTTACTCGATGTTATTGACACAAGATGGCATAAGAGAATAGTCTCGAGAAATATTTTTCATTAATTCCAATAACTTCAGAGAGAAAATCCAGTTAAGCCTTGCGCTAATTGCTTTGCAGAAAAATTTGGTTAAATTTGACTTCATTTCGAAAACATATCATGTAATTTAAGTCTTGATGATGGAATAGCATTACTGAAGCCTGGAAATGTGAGAAACAGGCCTGGGCATTACTGCAATGTAAAACAAATGTTTGTGAAGTGATTCCCATTGACTTATCTGTAACAAAGATTGATTGTTGAGCCGGGGCTTATTATACAACGTGGAATGGAAACAACACAGCCCTGACTGAGTGAGCACCGTTTATTTTTTGTAGTTCGCTCGACGTGGTGGAAAATAGATTAATTTTTGACTGATTCGTCCATTAGAAAAGCCAGCACAAGTGGCGTGATGTCGAAATGACTTATTTCCGTTCGTCTGTGCACGGATCGGGAAAATGTTCGCCTAATCGCTTAGCGGTGCGATTTCGCTTAAAACCTGCGTGTTACGCAATGCCTTGCTACGTAATTTAGCTTTCTATCACAATGATATATGAGATGATGGTTTCACTGTTGCTGCTCGTGTGTGTTAGCCATTAAACTGTATTTAGCAGATGATACGACTTCAACATTGATGTTATGCAGTCCTTGTGATTATACTGTAGTTAGTTACTAATTGGACTCGGTACATACCATGAAAAAAACCAGAACAACCCTGCTTTTACGAAAAAAGAAAAGTTCAATGAATGAAAGGCTAAAATCTGGAGACCTCTGACAAAATACAGTGTCAGTGATGTATTAGAAAGGAAATGGATCGAGTGGTATTTCTGTAGATAGAAAGAAAGATAGACGGAGAATTAGAGTGCAGTACTTTTACATCCCTAAGAAAGGCCTTTGAAAGATGGCTTTTTGATCTGAGAGACAAAACGAAATCTTGCCTCTCATCATGCTAATTAATTTCCAAGAACAAAGGTTTCTATTTCTCCCCGAAAACACAAGCAAGTTATCAGGACCATCGAAAAATGCGCGGCGGTGTGTAGCATGGAAGCGGTACGTTTTAAGTTAAATCCTCTACGGAAACTGCTTAAAAAGTTTCCTACAAACGTTTTACTTTGCTGCTTAAACGTCTCGTTCAAAGGTTCTTCCGAATATTAAAAGTACATTTGTTTAGTGAAACCATAGCCGCATAAAATATTCCTACCCGCCAACGGTGAAATATTGCAATTAAAGCCAACGTACTTGAATGGAAATACGTAGCTACAGTGGCTCGGCATTAGTTTTCTAAGAATATTTGCATGAACAGTCAACTTTTTTCTCTGACATGCACAAATTATTCGTATTTTACATTGGTGTAGAGATCTTGCACATTCTGATTGATGCGCATACTCACATAAATAGATCACTCGTTTTGAAGAACATCTGACTGAACAATGAACTGGATCCCCTTGAACCAAAATAAGTTTTGAAGTGAAACAACAACAGAACATTGACTAACACTGGGTAACCCTAGATGTTGTGTGGATGTTGGACGTAATGATAAATGTTTCACAGTTGATGTTTGTGGATGTCAGACTGTTGTGCATACTGTACATAGACAGTATGTGAGGATTGTGGATGTGGCTTATGTGAAGAGAAGGAAAAATAACCTGTGGTTTGAGTAGAGCTCAAAGCAAGGAAAACTAATTGAATGTTATTTTTACACACGTCCCTCACACAATTCAATACAATGTTAAGGCCTGTAAACTAGAATTGCAGACGTAACAAGAGAACCTGTGAATAGCTACATTATAACGTTTCTCAATAATACATAACACCATAGTAGCAGTCGCCGTAGTTGGCGACATAACCCACGGTAGTTCGGTTCGAGCACTGTTGTGGTTTTACAAGTTATAACGTTATGATGAATGTTGCAAAAGAAGAGAAGGAATTCTTTTCCTGAGTCAGTTTGACCTTCAACAAACATCTTTGGTTGATGCAAGCTGGAGTGCTGCTAGATAGGGGGCAACCAAGGTTTCCTATTTTTGTGGATTTGCGTTTGTAAAATTAGACTTCCATTCTATACATCCACAGAGGTTCTTCAAATTCTATATGAATGTAGGAACTTGGCAGTGTGGTAAACGAATTCGCTTCATGGTACATAATTTGGCCATTGAAATTATGAAAGGTCCCTTACATTTCTGAGTTGCTAGTAAAAAGTAAAGATATCATTTTTGTTCTCCAGCCACCGAAACCTCACAAGTCATGTCGTAGTTTTATGAATGAATAGACAATATTCTAGTAAACAACCAGCCACAAAATCCTCAAAATAGATAGATGGAGTAATATTTATATGGAACTACAAGGAAAACAAATAGAGTACAGTTAGTGGCCTTGTTTTGTGTACAAAGGCCATTCTTGAAATAGAAGTGGATGTTTAATCAAAACTCATAACGGGACGAGGAAAAGTGGTTTTCTTATCATTTATTAGTGCTTTTATTGAAAGCAAGTGTCGGTGAGATAAGTCAAATGGAATCACCATCAACTTTATGTACTTTTATCTGGTATATACAATTGTATTTCTGTTTAGTTTAATGGGTATTTATTTGCCTCGTGGCCTGTTGTATGTTTTAAAAGTTCCCATGCAAATTTGATACACATTTTGTGTATGTTTAGCTGCTTTGTCTCTAATGGAACGATATAAAAGTCGGTAGCCAAGCAAAACAAGCGATACGTTGAGAAAACAAAATAACGCCAGAAAGGTCACCATGAAAAAACACAGCATCAGTCAGTGACCTCAGTTGTCATGGCGAATTTGACGACTTTCACCTGATGACAAGCGCGTAAAAAACGTAAAAACGCCTTGAAGGTTAAGGTCACTTGCTTTGCTCGGACCACCCTAGAATATAAGGTCACAAGCTACTTTAAGTATCTAACACAGAGGTTACTTGTATGTTGTGGTGACCTATTGCACAATGGTGCTTATTTCACAATTATGGTTTAATAATAGAGTGAAATGACAGATAATTGAGTCTGAAAGGATCTGGCAATGATCTCTAACTGGAGTTGTGCCATTAGAGCTTGTTCTACACGAACATAACTGATGGGAATTGTAAAGTCACAACAGATTTATTTTTTCGCTGAAATTGTAAAGGAACGAAAAATCCCCAAAGGCAAACAATTATTTGCCTGGATTCTGAAACTCGTCAAGTCCAACCAACTTTTAAATATGCATTTTTCACATTGATTACATTTGTGTCTTTAAATGTTTATGCCATGCTCCTAAAACCTTCAAAAGCAAATTATCTGACTATAAATTTGGCTTGGACTGTAATTACCCAGTTGGAACCGATGAGATTTTTTATGTATGAAATGGTAACTTTATAATTATGTTTTATGCTGCAGTAGCTACTAGGAATACTGTGGGTTTGGCATGATTGGTCGTTAAGCGATTGTGACTTGGCTTCCACGGTTTCTCGTGGTGCCAAAAGTCGAGCAGTAACGACTTGCTTTACGCGTGATGCAATTTACCTTCAGAAGAGTCGGCACTTATTTACACCATTAACGAGGTTTTCTCCCCGACCACACAGCTATTGAGAGCCTTGCGTAATGCTAAATAGCACTGGGAGAGTTGTCTGTTCTCTAGATAAGTTAAAAATGCTTATTGTTAAAGTCGAGTAAGAAGTTCTACGAGTTAGCATGACAACCGAGCATTTGTGTATTTGAGGATAATTTGAAACCTTTAAAAGTAAGTTTTAACAGTGTACAAGTGAGTCTAACCTCCAATTAGGCTGTACATCCCAGTCAAGGGTCTGAACAAAGAATTTTATAGACTAAATTAAAAGTCAAAATGCTGAGGGACATTAGTTACAATCACTGTTTACTTATATAAAATAATCGGTACCTTGTGCCTCCCCTTATCTGTCCGTTTGCTTTTAGCACTTGAAGTACGATGTGACCGTAATGGCACGGTCTTAGCCGGTAATGTTGTTAAAATTAGCGGTCACAGGTCCCGAGACTCGAACCGTATTAGTCGCCTTAATTACGCCTAATTAATACTGTTACAATAACGAACACAACACTACGAGTGGATGTTCAAATCACATTTATCTTTGAATTACAATATGCGGTTATATTTTTCTCGTTGAAAATGATTTGGATTGCAAATTTCTTTCTGGTACTATTTGTCGAGTAAAAGATTTATTTGACAGAGTGATTAATTTTGATAGCTGGACGTATTTCAGATGAGATGCAAAGATATTGACAGATATATTGGTCAGATAGAAATTGTATTAGGCAGATAAAAATTGTACATTTCAGCGCGGTATGTTCCTAGAAATAATTTAATTTTACACTTTTCGTACTTTTATTTTTCCGGGAAAAGAACGAAATTGCAGCTGTCTGGCGTAATACACTGGGCTGAAGGGGGCCACAAGTGCAACGTATTAAAAGCTAAGGTCTGTACAGCTGGAGAAATGATGTATGAAGGATTTTCGAAAAGCAAACATGTGCTACAAGTTACGTCCATGTTACCGAATCAAATGCTTGTTGTTGGAGCAAATATACATCAGCATTTGTTTGGCAGAGGTAAAATGAACCGGGTATCGGATCTAAGAGAAAGTGCCTAAAACTGGGGTATCAAGATCGTTGTTCTGAATTTCATACAGCTGTACTTTGTTTGAACACCCTTTACCAAATAGTAACGCAACAAACAGTTATAACATACAATTAAAATTCTTAAAATATAAAGGAGGACAAGGTAGGAACAAGAAAAGACACAAATGCTAACATCTCTTTGTCATCTTGTACTCCAGCAATTGTCGCAAGTAACTAGGTCCTTGCAGAGTGATTGGAGACATTGCGCTTCCTTGACCAGCAGAACATCCAACGTTGTTTTTGAAGATAAGATGCGGGATGTATAACATTATAGAGTGTAAATGAAGACAGATTAGGCGCTGGACACCAGGTAATTATAGCTCTTGACTGAACAAACATCATCTTCACTCATCGTACAGATTGTTAGTGCAACGTATGTGATCAAGTACTGGATGTAGACTCCTCCAGATTGAGTGATTCTAGGGGTTGAGGGCTGACGTGATCGTAGTCCAGCTAATAGGTAAAGGGCAGAATAATACTAGAATCAACTTCTCGGAAATCTGAAAACAAAAGTCTCAAAAAACGATGAAACTGCCCTTCATAGCATGCTATTCTGTTCCGGCTTTTACAAAGAAACATTTCTAAGATAGTTACATGAATACATTTGGTTTCTTCTGTGGATAACATATATTTAAGCTTGTTATTGAATTCCACACAAATCTCACTTTCAAGTAAACACCACACACTTAAAGGAACAAAGTTCATTTAAGACTCAAGTCCACCCTATAATTCTTTCCCGGAGAGAAAGTCCATCATGTATCGCCTTTTACACGTTTAGGTGTGACCTAGGGACCTCTAACTATTCATCTTGTAAACTGGACATTTGGACATTAGCGGTATGACAATGGACGGTCCAGTCCCCAATGTGAGCCAATTATCCCGCCAGTTTTGTCTCGCCCAGGGGATCTCTCTGCTGTAGAACCATGCTGTCGGCAAGGCTCGCAATCAACAGCACTGATTCGCAAACCGATTCGTTTAAAACGAAAATGGGCGCTAACGTTTTACGTGGAGTATATGTTACCAAACTTTCTCAATGACTCGCCAAGCTGAAATGCTCGTGAAAAGCACAATTTCTTGCACAGTCAGAGCCGTAAGAGTGACTTTCATTTACTATTTGATACTGCAGTGGATACTTCACATAGAATTGTCGAACGCAGCAATATTAAAGATTTGGACACGTATTTTCCATGCAGCAGACTTAACTGTCCAAATGAAAATCATAATGCTGCAGGCGTTTGACATTGGCGTTTATTAAAAATAACGATATTGTCTCAGCTTGAAGATATTACTAGAATGTTTTATTAATATTTTAAAGCCCGATGGCTGTGCATCGTGTATGGGGAACTTTGCATGTTACAATGACATAGATGTATATTGTGGGCAGAACAAGGGAATGACGAGACAAGCGGAAAGCTCGGGTTGCAGTGCATGGGCATTGAGATTGATTTGACGGCAAGATCATTGTCACTCTCGTCGGAATCCCGCTATTCAAACGATGTTTAGAGTTACCGAAAACACAGTACAGGTCCGATTTAAGGTGATACCGATTAATAAAATTATCAAGGGCTTCAATTTAGGCCCAAATGCAAAGTAAACTCGGCATGAAAAATCCATTAAAATTCAGCGGGGAGAGGTGATAACAGATTTAAAGTTACAAATCAAGCTTCATTGGATTCATGATCGAGAAAGTGGATTATCTAAACCAGGAAAGAAACCACGATTCTGAACTCTAGTTTCTGTAGCGCTTGTCAGATGACGACCAAATTAGTTGGTAGTGACAATGGCTATCTTGGAATATGGACGTTGTAGTGTTGTGCGGTGGACATGACTGGAGGCTACGGATACAGGCATCGACCCCCCATCTAATAACATGTCCAGAACCGAGAAATCTGCTCTCATCAGCCCATGTACATACACAGCACGGGATGCAGGAAAAAGCGGGGAGAGCCGGCATTGTCTTTGTTAAGAAAGGCCTGCTTTATTTTATGGGTGAATGTGATTGCATCTTCCTATGTCCTTATGTCTCTGTTTTCCATCTGATTGTATTAAATCTCGTTTCTTTTTGATCACATCTTTGAGACTTCGCTTTTTTTCTCCGGTACCGAGGTTTCAGCCGCCATCTTTGGATGGTTAATAGACTTATAAGGCATTTGTTTTGCTGCACGTTATTATCTCTGCGGAAAAATCTCCCTTAGATTTTCTGTGCTGTGTTTATCTCTGATTGAATGCTACAAAATGCAGTGACGTCCACTGAATTACCATTTTGTTTGATTACCCCAAGTTTTAACGAAGTGTAATTGCTGACGTGGAAATATAGCAACGTTAAGACACGAAAATTTTAGAAACATTTTCCACATGAAATATCTCGAATTCTCGATACAGAGATGTACAAATTAATTGTAAGGCTGGTCGAATGAATATAAGGTTCAAGAAAAAATTGCTCTCATTATTTCTTTTTGTACATTGGTGTACTACAAACGTAACGTTACCGTGCGGTGCCCATTGTTTTCATTTTCTTGGAAGGACAAAATCCCGCTGCAGTAGAGACACGAAGACTTACACAAAGCAGCTTAACTTATTTCTTGTCATAAGCAGAAATTGCTCGGCCTGTTTTAGGTCACTTGTCTCTGTGCTGTTCTCTTTGAGACAATCAAGGCAAATTATTTTTGTGGGAGAGAGAATTGGCTGGCATTAGGCAGGAGAGACTTGAAGAGGAATAGGAGCTGACAGGAAGGGAAATTATGAATTAAGAAGCCTTTGTAGTGCACTGGGGAATAGACTTGTTAGGAAAAACATGGCTTCCGTACGCCAAATGGTTTCCTAGATTGCTTTGGAAGAGAACTTGTATTTTTGACAGAAGGCTTGTTGAAAATAAAAATAGCGGACTGGGAATTGCAGATTTCACAGTAGCCATTACACTTACTGTCACAGAATGCCAAATTATTGTGTAATAAATAGTGGAAGTATGGACAAGATAATCAAATGTGAAATTGTACCTAAAATGTGACAATCTGGCAAGAGCAATCCCCAGGTTGAAATGTATCTATAATTGGGAACGTCAGTTGGAGCTTTCGGGATATTGGTGGCAGAACGGGGAAAGGTACATGGAGGCACTACGACACATTTGTAATTGGGTGAGCGAAGAAAAACTAGTGGAAGGGGCAATCAATATCATGTCTCTTGTTCTCAATCTCACTCGGTCTGAATTGTCAGTGTAAGATCCGCTGTGAACGTATATGTAAAGAGGCCCCATGGCCGTATCTGCGAGTCCGGGGGATAAAATCAAATACATGCGCGCATCGGCACAGCAGATCTGTACAGAATCAAGTGAAAGCCTATCAATACCGCATTACCTCCATAAAATGCGTCGGTTGTTTTTGCGTTTCAATGTATTTCTGTTAGTGGGAGTCAGTTGATAATTTATTGTGTCTTGTTGTGGGTCCTGTAGAATAGATGTCAATAAAATTTAATAAAGTAACGAAACATGTATTCACAATGACTTTTAGAAAGACCGAAAACTAAGAAACCACATTTTCCCATCCATGTGAATAGGAAGCTTAGCATTACAACCCGGACAGAATACTGTAAAGGGTCAAGAGATATCTGCGTCGTTATGGAAGAAGAGAATCCATCGCCCAGTGCAGGATCAGACCTGTAAGCCGCGTGACTTTATGCTGTGTAAGGCTCACAGTGTGTAAGTAGACGGGACTAGGATCATCCCGTGATACAGCATGTATATCCGCGGTGTAGAAACAAGGGAGAGAGATTAGTGAGATGTATTGAGTAGCGAATGGATGACGTATCTCTAAATGTACAGAAACGTCAAGGATTTGGAGGTGACATGGATGCGCGAAAGGTTGTGTGGATCTACACTTGTGGTAGATCCGGGATGGATACTAGTTTAATAAACTTCCTGAACCTAGATGCGTATCATGAGCGTCCAGAAACCCATACAGATTCCACACAATTGCATTGATTCAAATATAATTGAACAGTGATCTCTCCGAGGAACATTTGGTTAAATTGGGTCACATTACATTTGCCTGGTCACCCGCTTCTATTACAAATTTAAAGCCTGAAGGATCAATGTTCCATGCATAATACTATGTTGTTTGTCCATTATTGTCCTCCTGTGCTTTTAGTTTACAGACTACGCAGAATATTGTGTAAATTTATTGACAGATGCATTGTAGATACACCAATGTGTGGAAAATAATAAACAACTTAATGCATAAAAGTGACGTTATTAAATCAGAAATGGGCGAGACTGGATTTTATTTTGGATTCTGCTCACAGGGACAGTAGATGCCCGGCACTTCACAGACTTCACTTCTCATTCAGCGAGGCATCAGTATTAGTGGACAGGGCCGGGGTATTAGTGAATGAGTGTCGCACAAGGCTTTTACTTTGTGACGGTTATCCGTGGCAGCGACGACTATGAGCTGAATACACATGCAGGGGATGGGGACGGCCAAGGCGGCACACTGCATAGAAATGTACTAGAACTAAGCCGAACCGACTCTGTACAAGATCAGTGCTGTTGTTTTATCTTAATGGCATTGAAAAAAAAAGTATTCTACGTTTAGAACCGTACGGTTTAAATGATGAAAATAAACCTAGCAATGTTGGACCAGTTAATTTGCTATATATTTGATACCAGAAAGCAAAATGTCCCAGGAAATACGTATTACTTTCTACAAAATATTAAATGTCATGGTGTTCTTTTTTTTTTCAACAAAGTTGAATTCACATGGCAAGTGATAGTGCGTTAACACATAGAAAGTTCTTTGTGCTTCTGTGGGTAGTGAAGTGAAAGTATTACTGAATGAGCCAAATATGAATTGGGAACTTTACTTATTGTGACATGAGAGGTTTGACATGGTTCTTTTTATAAATATAAAAAGGGGGCATCGTCTTCTAAGAGGCCAGATGGCTTCTTCAGCGTTGCATACACACAATATACACACAGCATGACAGTATAGCGACAGCACATATGGTGGGACAATGCCTCCTCCTCCCCCTGTCCCCCACCTCTCCTTCCTTACTCCCAAGTGCATTGTTTGAGTTGATGTCTGGTGGAATTTGCTTTATCCACAAATCTCAATGTCACACTGTGGGAGGATTTTCAGGCCAGTAAAGGGGACGCTTTATTAATGATAATAATTTTTCATGACGTTTAAATATTATAATAACACTAGTCGTATTGGAAGAGAATATTGAATGTCATACTGTCTTGTTATATTGAAGGTGAATTTTATTCAGATCTATAGTGTGGTTTGTACGGTTAAGCATAAAGGTAAACGCCCCAGGTTGAATCAAATTGAGCAATTAACGACTGATGAAATATGAACTTTTAACGAGGAAAATTTCCTTGCGAATACAATAAATGAGTCAATAGGGGCTTTCAGAAGTGTGACCTATTGGGGCTAATACCTAACCCCGGGGCTACTCTTATACACACCTGCGTAATCTATAGGATGATGGGGGACTACAAATGCCCTCAATATGTAGGTAGGTAAACAGGGTGGATAGAATAACCGTATTTGGTGAGGCCAGCCAGGTGCGTCCACATTTCTCATTGTGATGTCATTAATGTCACTATATATTACACAATGCATTGTCCTTATGTGTGTGTTCTTTGGGCTTCTGTGCATTTATGGAGCAGAAACTGATATCAATATGCAATTTGTAGAAGGAACAATAGAAAACTGAAACTGAAAACATTTGTGCAATATACGAACGGCCTAATTGACGAGTTAGAGACACGCACAAATTGGAAAACTTCGAACATTGTGACAAATAAAACTTAAAATTTGACCTCAAAACAGCAATTCGTTTTCCTGCCATTGACGACCTGCTAATTTAATGCCATTGAACGCGAGGCAAATGGACAGAAGTTTGAATCCCTGTACATCTATATAAGTAGAGCATTAGATCCGGGCAGCCGCACTGACTGATTGCTGATTAGACTCGTACTTAACGTGTAAGCCTCTTATTTGTGTTGTAGTGGACAGTGGTCGGTAATGCACGGTACAAGCCCGTCGCTCAGCCTCGACGCCCACAGCACAGGGTATTAGCCTCCAGCCCTCGCTCACTGGATTATTTTGTCAAATGGAAAACATACAGCGCTAGAGATGTGCTGGTTTAAGTTCCTGAGATTGGGGTGTTAGAAAGTTTTAAACTGTAGGGAAGAGGTTGATGGGAGTTTGGCAGCCATATTTATTCCTTCTGCTCTAATTTCGATGTGGCAGCAAGATTTGTTCTTTCATATGACTTGAGTCCAGCCCGCACATGGACCCCAAAGCTATTTTAAACTGACGTGGCTTTCAGTAAAGGACAATGCCAATTATAGAATATTTCTAGTGGAAAACGGACCATTTTTTTCCTGAATAAAATAGTTCAAATAAACGTGGGAATTAGAAGAGGCAATGGTCATTTATAAACCCCTGCCCCAGTTCTTACTCACCGAGCTCTACTCCAATGCCACTTTCATCTCTCATTCTGTCCTACCTCTAATTCACTGTGCAATGGCCTCTCAGTGCGACTATCGCTCTACTTGTCGCCCAAAAAGGAAAACATGGGAAGTGGAGGGGGGAGGGGGTCTTAGGTGCATTTTACAGATTACAATTGGTTGCTAATGGCCAGCTGCACTGTAAATCTGGATATGTCACTTGTTCTGGATTGTATCCTCGGCTTTCGGAGGTGACCACAGCCGCCAATGTCACTTCTTGAGTGAAATTAGTTGGTGAGATTGATTGCTTAAAGATGACCCAGTCCTGCTAGTAATGTATTACTTTTACTTCTGATGTATTACTTCAGTGATGCCTTTCCTTTACTTTAGACGACTAGTTCACCAGGCCTTTTTAATCCCACTTGTCTGGCTGACCAGCTTAGAACTGCTTTTATTTCCCTACATTTTTCTCCCCTTTTCCTAGATGCACAATTACCAAACCCATTTATGGTCCACCTAGCCCTGATATTGAAGCAGTAAACATTGTTACTGCAGACAATTTCGGTGTGGCACCTTTAAAAGGAAAGAAAAAAGTTTTTCTGCAGCACGAAGATAATCCGGGGGAAACTTGGTCTCCATTTTGATCCATGAATGTGATGGAACCCGGTACCGCTTTCAATCCCCACCGCAATTCAGTTGGATCATTGATTGGGTCAAATCTACACAGCTAATGGACCCGAGTTAGTAAATAATGATTGCATGGCCCTGGAACCCTTTGTGTAAGTGAGATGGCCACAAATGCGGCTAAAAGGTCCCCGACTAACTCTATTGGTGCCTGTATGGTGGTGCTAGGTGGGTGGATGGGTGTCGTCCGTGGTTAGGCAGCTGATGAGCTTGTGTCGATGTTTGCGAAGACAATTGGGTGTTACCAACATCCTGGGTACACGGAACGGTAATATTTTTATTCTTGTCCGTTTATTTGTTCGTACAGCCTACAAATTCCAATAGCTAAGTATCATTTCTTGTAGAACAACTTTCTGTAATTGGTTTGGGCCACAAATCAAGTACAAATGTACGTTTTCAAAATTAATAATAACGACACGAAGATGTAATCCAAGGTCACACACGATATTCATTTAGTTTAATATTTAATCACAAGAAACTGGAGAGGTTGTCATCCACTCGGGAATTTTCTTTGTCGACAAAGTCGTGGTCGGTATATTTTGTGTCGGGGTTCGGGTCAGACACAGGGTGCGACAATAGTTCGACGACAATGTAATGGAATCTGTCTACTTATTGTTACCGACGAGCGAAAGGGGGACTAGAGGAGGACGGGACAGTTGGGGATAATGAAGGGGAAGAGAAGGGAGGGAGGGGGCCCCAGACGGTTTAGCTTGATGATGATGATGAGTATCCCCAGGATGCTGAGACGATAGAGGAGACGAGGGAGAGAGGGGTCGGGAGAGGGTATCAGTCCTAGTGATTGATGAGTAGTGTGAAGTGAATCTTTTTACAGAGCATGAATTGGCTGCCGAATAGTGACAGGTTTCCCGAATCCGGTAGCGTAAGATATGCTCGAGTTATTGCCAAAGAGCGATATTGTGCTGACGTTTACGTCGCTGACGTGATAACCGCTTTATGACCATCATATACTTGGCTGGAAAACCTAGTTTAACAATAGGATAACAATGTGGGAAATGATTTTACTTGAAAACCTTTTTTGTTTCGGACACTTCTTGGCTTTGTCGCCAAGGCGTCGATGTTTAACACTCCTTCACTAGCGGACCTACAGGGAATCCTTTTGTTCGACTGTCTCGATTAATTACGATGCAAGTTGAGCGTCGCACGTTGTTAATAGAGCTGCATGAGTGTTGGATGATGGAGCAGCCCGGGGGTACAGTGGACTGTCCGCGCGGGAGGGAGAGAGGGCCGCCTGGGGTGCATGATGGATAACAGCATCTCCAATAAGACACTGTCTAACCCGTCGGATTTGCCTTTATTTCTGCACGTTTCTGTAAGAAAGTAAAAGGGACTAAACACAGAAGTTCTGTGTCGTTGTCTTCTCCCCAAACCCGAAGTTCGAATATTTTCAAACCTTATGAAAATTAGCAATACATTAGACTATACAGCGGCATCGCCCATCGTGCTTAACTTAATGGGGAAAAAGGGGAGAGAGGAGGTCAGAGCCGAGACGAGGGCACTGCAGCCTGGATAACATGCCGAGACGAGGGCACTGAAGCCTGGATAACATGCGACAATCCATCACTTCACCTCCCGTGATCCCCCATCCCTCGGCCTCAGTGCGATTTCACGCTGCCCGGACACATACAAATTATGAAAATCTGTCCATACAGAGCGGAGGGAATCATAACACACTCATTTGTACACAACTTAACCAAGAAACTTCATATTTGACACCAACACGAGCAGGAAAATATACAATACCAAAACTAGAAAAGTCGTTACGTCGAACGTAACGTCATGTGTCTGCCGAATGATGTCACAATGTAACCATGGCAAAAAGGGAAAGTGGGATGAACCTCGTTTTCAGATGGTCACTTTTTTAGGCGGAAGACCACATACTCTGTCATTCGACAGACAATAACGATAAATTATTGTTATTCCATATTTGGTAGCCATATTTCTTCTTATTCCCAAAACACTTATGATTTTGTACAGATTTTGAACATTTCTCTGCCATTCTTAATGTGAATGGCGGATAGCAATGTTATATTATTGGACGTCTAAATTTAAATTTGATATAAAATATAAAATAGTTGTCGTCCGAGAATTTTTTGACTCCATCGGAGGACCACCACGATCGGGTCATGCCCCACTGTACTCGGAAAGACACGTCTTAATTCCCCGGGAAGACATTCCATCACGACCCGGGGACCCGTGTATTGTACCCGGTAATGAGTTATAAAGAGATTGCACATCGTCCGCAAAGACGTTCATCAATCATTGGACAGGTTTAACAATCGTGTCGTTCGCACCGCTTTTCGAAGGTGTTCTATACATAGTAGCTTGAGCTGCTGCAAACTTGCTCTTCATGAGCACACGTATGCCAATCCCTTATCAAAACTAATTGGAACCTTAGAATTAAACCTGCAAGTATTAATCATTTATGTCGGTTAATAATACAGTAAAGTTAAACTGTTAGATGGTCTCATTGGTATTGTTAATAACGATTTGGTTAACCCATGAAAACCTTGCCTCCTTAGGAATTAACACTGTATGTAGCAGAAATGCAGACAAATGGGCAGCCAGTGATAAAACTTGTCTCCATAGGCCGCATTGCAGTAATGATTCAGATTACACAAGATTTAACGTTTTGAGGGGCCAGGCAATGAAATGCTTGCTTCTGCTGCAGTTGATTTGTGTTTTCTGATGGAAAGATTACGATTGTATTTCCTTCTTTCACAGAAGATAATAAGGCGAGAAGTAACACCTGTACTCAGCAAGTGTTACAATTGTAATCAGGCTGGTTGATCGGCGCAAAGGGCAAGGTGAATGTAGCTTTGAAGTTGACAAGGACATGATGACACGTGATAGAGACTTCCATCATTACAGCACTACAGATTGCGCAATGCAATAAAATAAATGGATGATACATGACTATTTAGTGTCTGTTTTAGGCGAGACACTCGGACAGTCAGAGTGAATGGCACAGTGAATTAGGGAACATGCCTTACTGTGGTGTGTTAGTGATTATGCTTTATTACATGTAATGAGATGGGATGGTTCGCTAATAAGCTATTTAGTGCACGAAAGTCAGATGTGGATAGTAAAAACTGTGCAGTGTCAATCAAGTCAAATTAGCAAACACATTGTGAGGCAGGTTGGTCAATAGGGAAGAATATAAACTGCGACAATATTACACCGGACAAATAGAACCTGGCAAATTGAGTATTTTTCAACCAAGTGGCCGATTTGGTTCAAACGTTGTTGTGTTTAGATTCTTAGGTTAAGTAATTGTCATCGCTGTGTCAGTAGCATTCTTTTGAGGATCTTGTCAAAGGAAATGTTTTGAAATTTGAAATTTGATTTAATTCACTTATTTCTCTTCTTTGCATTCGTATTAATATTTTCCTTTCTTAATGTGATTGCAGGATTTGCCTTTGTGACGTTTGAAGCAGAAGAAACAGTCGACAAAGTATGTGAAATACACTTTCACGAAATCAATAATAAAATGGTAAGTAGCAACAAATATCCATTTTATTGCTTTTGCCACAAAAAGTTTCTGGACGAAATCAATAATAAAATGGTAAGTAGCAACAAATATCCGTTTTATTGCTTTTGCCACAAAAAGTTTCTGGTGATAAGTAAGAATGTGCTACTGTGCAACGTGCTTTGTAGTTATTCACAGATGTCACTATGGTGCAGTCCATCTGGGCAGTTTCAAGGGCCACTTTCTTTGTGACAGATAGGCGAACTGTACGGCCTAACGATGAATTAAATACGCAAAAAGTATGTGGTAAATAAATGGCCGAAAATGTACAGTACTGTTTCAGTATAAACTGTCACATTAAGAACGTGAAAAAAAATAATGTCGAAATATAGACTAAGTTGATTCTTTTAAATTTTACTGTTTAGTAATGTTGTTTTTCGTTACATTTTCAGGTTGAATGCAAGAAAGCACAACCAAAGGAGGTTATGATGCCACAAGCGGGAAGAGGTAAGTGTTACCGCCGGCGTAACGGCTTTTTTTTCCAGGCCTAATTGATGGCGCTTACATATCAGAAATGATTAAGTCTAATTCTCCAGAAAAAATGTATCAGAATATTAAATAAAAAAGATCCAGTGATAAAGTGGAGAGTAATGCAATGGAAATCCTATTATTTGACTGTCTTTTCACAAGTGTACAAAAATTGTATTGTCTCAGTGTGTTTAGGCAATAGATGTCTTAGGAAAGACCATTTTATATTTTTACTGTGCATTTAAAGTTTGCATAGTTAGTTGCTTATAGAAACATCAGAAATTGTGCAAAACGAGTTTTGTGAATAGAAAGTGGAATTTTAATTTTCTTTAATAACATACATGTCGTTATGTCGTTAATTCCAATTTTATTTTTTGCATAACAATGACTGTTTTTGTTTTGAATGATATATGTTTGTAGATAATTTAGCTTCAATTTTTAAGAACTACATTTTCCAGATCTTTCCGCAGGGTTCTTCCCAGCCAGCTTCCCCGCGGCCTATGCTGCAGCCTACGGGCGAGGCTTCGGTGCATTCCCAGCTAGTTTTTATTATCCAGGTAAGACAATTCGTATTCCATGTTGATTTTATATTGTAAAACTCACTGGGTTGTTTTTTCACCTTAACCGTGACCCTCCAAATACTACTCTCTACCCCACAAAAAAACCTCTGTTTTTTAACCGTCGCCATGACATTTTATATCGTAAACCAACTTTTTGTGTTGCTAAGGCAACTAACGTAGTAAGATGTAAGTGAAGTGCGCACTAATAATAATAACGCTTATATTTCTGAAATTGTCCCATTGAGAGAACGAAAGTTTCGTCATGGATTCGTCAATTATTATTAGTTGATTGTGCTTCACTCAAGTCTTGAAGCTGTTTTATGTATTTTTAGTTGTAAACTATCTTGAAATGGCATTTTTGTATTGTCGTTTCCAAGGTTACCAAAAGATACAGATACATAAAAGATCTATGGCAACATTCTATGTTGAAGGTGATCTGCTTTGTGTGGCTAGGCTTTATAGATTTTGTGCACTGCATGTTAAAGTGTAATTCTAAAATAAGTAAAATGCCGTTGCCATGGAAAATAATCTGTGTCTTTTGGTTGCCATTTTAAAAAGCAAAAGGTTCTTTATGCTGATAATAATACGTGACAAAACTTACAAGTGCAACCAATTTTAAAATATTTTCTAATTTTAAGTGATTTGAAATGACGTTTGATCAGCATAGGGAAAAGCTTTGCATTTCTATGATTAATTTAACCAAATAGGTGTAAGAAATTACTGTTCAATTAAATACGAATAACAGATTTAAACACGAACGAACTCCCACAAAGAACGCACTTTGTAGCTGGGTAGCAACAAAGAGCCAGTTTTGCTTTCTATACTTGCAAAGTGCTACAGATAATTTTATTTTTGTATTATATATTACTATTTATCATTATGTAGATTTTTTTGTTAAGTTCTTATTTCTAAAAAAAAATTGTGCAATAAAAAACTACACATAACTAGGTCTAGCAGTGACATGTATAGCAACAGATATAACCTTATACAGTTGTGTCAGTGTGAACAGTTTGAAAACCACCAATATTTATAAATATACAAAAGGAAGATGAAGTTTCTCTAATTTTTGATTGTTTTTTCTCAATGTTGGCGTTAGTGAGTGAATGTAACAGTCGCATACAGTGAATACAATCGAGCAGGATAGATCACACAAGATACAGTAGAAACAGAAATGGTTTTGTAATGAAATTATTGCAAAACGGTTGAATACAGAGAAACAGATTCTCGTAATAACTTCGGGATCAAATTTGCATGTTTAATCACGGCCTCGAAAGAAATGTTTTTATAATAATTATGCTATTAAAAAGCATTTGAAAATTAAATGGCTTTTAATTGTTACACCTGTTGATGATTTATTTCATCGTATGAGACTGTTTCGCATGGGAAGGTTTATATACATAGAGCCGTACTAGCACACAGCAGTGGTTATATATATAGTATGTGTTGTCACGAATATGTCTGGGTTATCAATTTATAAAATTCACAACATTAAATTGCTTACATGTTGGGTAATTATTGGGTTTAAAACCATGACTAAATTAAACTGGTTAAGAAGTCAAATGGAAGCTTTGGATGTACTCTGGTCCGCCGTTCATACAGAATAAATCTTGAAGTTTGCGGCTTAATTTTGGATTGAAGCAAGAAATCTTTCATTTTTTGTTATTTGGGGTTTTCAAAAATGACTGAAATCAATTAATAAACATTGGGAAGGAATCTGGACTTATAGAAGACTAGAGTACAGCCAGCGTTACGGTGAGGTGCTGATATAGAATGATACGAACTCTCTCTAGGGTATGGTGTAACGTTTGGTCCTGCGGCCGCCCACGCCGCTGCTCCCCGTGGTCTCTCGGCCGCTACCCACCGCGCTGGTCGCGGTACAACCACCCACCACACGGCCGGGGCGGCAGCTCGCAGTGTCGTGGGCATTTCACCCGGTAAGGAATACAATACGTAAAACAAAACACCACCACTGCTCGTGCTTGCCTTTTATGAACCCATGATTCCTTCAGTGGTGGATCCAGGAGCGAAACAAAGCCCAATTATTCCAAAAACTTCAGTAACCTGTTCAGGATTCCAAAATTCCCTGTATCCACCACATGTATTCCTCACATAACAGTCACTGTATCCCGCTGTAGGCACTGTGCTAAACACCCCCTCCGTTGAGGGGTGGAGTTATGCCCATTATTATCTACAACGCCACCACTGTCTTTCTTAGAAGTGTTGTTGCAGTAGAAGTGTTTATATTTCTACTTGTCTGTGTTTGTTGGGTAGCCTAGTAAAGGTAACCTGGGCAACCTAGCATTGTCAACAACCATCAGTGCTCTGGCCATTTCTAATCAAATATACTTCTTATCCATAACAGAAACTCACCCTCACGATTTGCAAATGATGCACTCTTCGGGGCTTTGTCATTGGTTGAAGCACTGATTTGAATATTCATAGTTAGAATCAACCCAGAGATGTGTAGCTTCCTGTGCAAAGAGTGTGGCTTGTTTCATTTAATTTTAAACTTGACACTGTTTGTTGTCGGCCATCTTGAAACATGGCAACCATGGGAGGGTCCAAAGAAAGCGGTTTAATCACTATGGTTGGTCATCTAACAGTTAACCCAATCTGTGACAAAAGGTCGCTAACTCCATTGATTCCCTCCTGTGAGGTTATGGTTACCACGGCAAAAACGAAGTTGTGTGACGTCATTGATTTGATATCATGTATGACGTCACCGTTTTAAAACGATATCGTCATTGTACAAAATAAACCAATCAACCCTACGATTCCCATCCCTTTCCCTTGGTTCCCCTTGTGCACTAGAGACAGGGTTTTAGCTGTACAGTTTTGTGTGAAGTATTGTCCTTATAAGATCTCAAATGTTCAGCAAAAGCGGCTAGAGATGGTAGGACCTGGGTTTCCACTTCATTATTAATGTAAATTTGGCCCGTAAGAATCAGTATTTAAATCACAACACTCAAAAAATCAAAACCTTCCTATCACTGCTGACACTATGGCTTGGTGTGGAAAATACTCAACGGAAACAATAAAGATCGCCATCCTGTTTATATTTTACATTTGGTCTTAATGTTACTACTATGTATGAGATACTGTTATATTTATATTGTGTGGTTATGCTGTACACTATACTGCTATGACTAGTTATGTGTAGTTTGTTAGATGTTATTTTACTGGTAGCCTTTTTATTGCTTGATTAACGAAACCAATGTACAAGACTTGAAATGGTCAGTTTCTGCGAAGGCTGTAACAAACTGGAATTGCCAGTGGAACTGAGTTTATTTATTCCAACGAAATTTACCGTCTAAAAACTTGTTAACGAAAGTTCCACGTGATATGAAGTCCAGTTTGGTACAGTTTTTGCAGAATTAGACTGTAGCAAAAATGTGATCTTACACTTGTATTCTGTTTGAAACTGTGCTTGCACTGTGTCTGTTAGAAAACCTCGTTTCTGTTTTAATAATCAGTCTCATTGATAGAAACATTCTAGCAAACAGACTGCAAGCATAAATGTTAGTCACGCAGGCACATCTTAGTAAAATGTTCGGATTGCATTGTAAGGAAAATTGCTGTTAATACCAAAATTGAACATTGCTTTAAGATGTGGATGCTGCAGTAGCATACAATGAATATTAAATATGAATGGTAGAATGTTAATTTGTTGCACAAAGACGGGAGTTTTGCTACTACTGTTATCGGTTCTTTAAGTCACAACCTTACTCAATTCTACGCCACCAGGTTTGTTTACCTTTCACATCAAGCAACCATGGATCACTTTTCATCTAGCGAAAACTCCCAATGCTCGTTTTTTGTTTAGAGTTGTAAACCTGGAACATAGAATTGAGATTGGTCCGTAAAAGAGTTCTGTGCTCTCAGGAAGAGTGGGGCAATCAATGCATGTTTATACACTATGCTTCGGGGTTTCAGACTCAGTGAGCAGTTGTATTTATATGTATACTATTGCATCGTCCTCTTTGGCTAACTAAAAAATAACATAAAGGAGAAAATTCACGAATGGGAAAATTTTTGAAACGCATTTGGCATGGCCTGTACAGGAATGGGAGGAACATTCAACTGCTTATACATAAAAATGTTTGAACATGCTTTTTTGACTTTGAATTCGGAGTTTTGGGCATGGTCAGTTTGCAAGGCCTTTGTGGTGCGTTAACCTTTCAATTTTGGCGCATTTAAAATTTGCGATAAATAAAACATTTCATCACAAAGTTTTTCATTTTATAAATTGTAAACACAGGCATCACAGAGATTTAACAAAACTGTCCATGTTTCGGCATCGCTGCATACCGTCACAAGCACAGTACGATTGTGATCGTCTATGAATCGCATACGTACTGTAACTATACAAATATGAACGCACGTGTATGTGTACACATGTTATCTAAGTATATGTGCTGATACATGTATACATATACGAAAATAAGTGGTTGGTTCAGTACCGTTCTGCTCGAAACATGTTTTGGCACTTTCGGCTGGCGTACCCGGCAACCACGTATCACAAACAGTCGCTGTGCGATGTGACTAGTGCAACGATTTAGTGTTAGAGACTTGAATTAACACAGGGTTTGTTTGTTTGTATGAGATGGATTGCTGCTACACGTCTTGTTATGTCCCTCTTCCCATTTCAAGGTGCCACCACGGCCGCTCTCCCCGGTTATGGCTATATACCCACGGCGGCCACCACGGCCCGGGCTGACTCGTTGACGGCTGCCGCTAATGCTGCTGCAGCTGCCGCAGGCTTCTACACCGACTTCGCGACCGCTTCTCCGGCCGCCGGTGTGGCCAGCATTGCGGCTAATGCAGCAGCCATTCCAAGGAGTGATCCGTCGCCTATTCCGCTCAGCTCCTCGCCCATCTCCCAGCGCACTGCAGGTACTACTACTACTCACAACAAGCTGCTGTAGCTGCAGTCAAGTCCACTGGGTAACTGTACAAACTGAGTATGAACCTTTGAAACATGGGCTGTCATGTTTTCCCTGGTCATTCACTTTTGACCGATGAATGCTTGGTAGCCTTAAATGTTCAACCAGTTGTACTGTTGTTCACTGGACTGACTGGATGTTCATTCAGGCATATATCCTACTCCCCATCCAATGAAGGCCATCTATACAACGATAACCAATCACAACTCTTCTTAGGAAGTATCAATCATGTGCGAAGATAATCTGATTAGTCACTGAACAGGAAACATGTTGGAGACTTGCCAAATACTCAGCAGCCATTATTAGTACCGAGGACTTTATTTAGACGAATTTGACCTCCAAAAGTCACAATAAATAATAAATTCACCGATTAAGAATTTTGCACCATAATTTTATTTTTTTGACATTCGTGGCAGATTGCTTATTTTTAATTATTATTTTTAAGCTGTGGGTTTTAACTTGATAGTCGGTTGCTACGTTAAGTTACACTTGCTTGGAAACACAAACCCAATTAACTAGGAATCCCCATAATTATGAACACAAAGGCTTTGTTGGGCTGGAACGTAGCTCTGTTTGGATTTGACGTATAGTTAGCCGTACGGGACGGAATTAACCTCAGTTTGTGGGCCTGCGAGCACATACTTGAATCAGTTACTTATATAATACTTGTAGAAGTCTTGAATAGATGTTAAGTCTCTCTATTTGTGCTTATAACATCACTCATCTTTCATCGATCTTCCCCTTTTGTTGTGTACACTTCGACAGTACAGTTTTATTTGTAGTTTTACACCAAAAAAAATACCGTGTATAAATTAGTAGTTTTATCATGTTGAAATGTAGTGGCAATGTTCGCCCTGTACTTACAAATGGGAGATACTACACCATTATGCTGTTCCTTTTGTATTGACGATGACGTCATGTTTGTGCATTTTCGGGTAATGTTGACATCATAATCTTGTTGACGTAGTTCGGTAGATAATAAGTTTATGATGTCGAGAAGTTGAACCAGTAAAAATTATCATTCATTTTAGTAAATCAATTAGCCTAATAATCTCCCATTGTGTAAGATACTTGATGCATTAATGGTATAATTAGTTGACTATGTATACACAGTGTAGTAGTTTAAATGGCAGTTTATTTTTACATGGTGTGGTGTGATTATTTTGGGATATTATTATTTTTCAAATTTATACTCATCATTCCTTTGAATCGCAAAAAAAAAGAAAACAGAACAAATTAATCACGTTTGTTTGTGGATTGATCCCCATATGACGCATTGCAGTACGAACAGAATGAATGCTGCTGCTGATATACTGCAGAATGATGAATACAGATAGAAAATGAATCCACATGAACATGCTCACTTAAAAAAGACAAGATGATTTGAAATGAAACAGTAGTTAACATCTGAATTGACCAGGACGTTGGTTTTTTGGTAATTTCCAGGTCTTTCGTATAGACACGGTTCGGTGGGTCCGCGCGCCCGAGGCTGGACGCCCGCGCCCTCCTCCTCGGCCGCGCCTCTATACTACCTGTAGTCCCGGGGGCGCTCCCATACACACCACCCATACCACGCGGCGAGATTTCCAAACCAAGTAAAACTAAGGTTAAGTTTTATCAACTAGCAACCTTGAAGCAAAACAATACATATACAGTGCTACTTATTCAATTAGATCGCTAGCAGGCTAGCTATTACTAGACTAGCTCCAACTCATGCTAACTCGTTAGTTTTTTTGCCCAGATTAGAATTAAAAACTTCACGATTACACACACTTAGAGGTTTTTGCATATTTGTTACTTAACTATTACTCGTAGCGCGTTGTTGTTTTTTATTGGGGACTTGTCTTTGTTTTTTGTTTTTGAGGAAAAACCAAATAACGCAAAACTCTTGGATTAGACCAAATAACGCAATGGCTTGCTAAGTAGAAGATGCATTTTGTGTTGTACAGTTTGTTTAGTATTTAGAAACGTTGAAACATATTCTATGTTACACATGGACAATCAGAACCCCCCAAACGACAAATGTACCAATCCGCTGCTATGGTTTACGATACATAGAACTAGTGTATGCTATGTTAGAGGCCTTGTAGATGCTATCATTATTATCATTCACTACAGCTAAACATTCGTCTGATGAAACGCTATGTAAAGACTGGTTCTTGAAATTGGTTGTAATTTCGTTTTGATTTTTATTGGAAATTCTACATAAACTTCGTCCAGTTCAAGATCCATTACTTGCTTCGTTAGAAATCACCACTTTTTGCAGACAACGTGGGTTTTTTTACCTATTCACTATGACCTCTTGACCCCGTTAGTGGCTGATGAAAGATGGCAGGTTTTGGTTAGTCGACCAATCACAGTGGTTTAATACACACATTAATTAATACTGAAACGAGATTCACGTGGGCCATATTAATTGTTTGAATCTTAACGATGGTAACCGTCAGGGGGCAACCTAGCATGTACTCGTACGATGGTAACCTTAAGGGGGCAACCTAGCATGTACTCGTCTCAAGTTTTAATTATCTTGTCAAAAAACTTTTGCCAAAAAGTTAATCGGCTTTAGTCTTATGACGTTATTCTGAAAAGTAGCCACTAATTTTTCAAAACGTCTGAAATGCAAGGCAAAGGAAGACCCTTCTAAAGGTCCAAAATGTAAAGTGCCTTCTAATCAATCCATAGTTTGTGGGACCAATAGTTAATAGAATACTTAGAATGATGCTAGTACATGGAGGTTACACCCTTATGAAAACTATCGTCTCAGTTTGCATGAAATCAAAAACTTTTGTCTTCGGCCTTTACACATACTACTTGGATATGGAGTGGGAAATTTGCCTTTTATGTTACCAGTTATTTGCTTGATGCTCTAGTAATCTATTGTTCAAACTTTAGTACATGTAAGATTATGTGGCTGTTGCATTATCATCTAACACTAAAGTTATTACTACACGAAAATAATGAAATATCTTACGTATATAGTTCAAGTAGTCATAATTCTTACGTAAAGTAAAACATGAAAGGACCTTGCCAATAAAATGTCTTGTATTCAATTAAGGCTTTGAAAATATTGTGTAAGAAAACGTCAACTTTTCTAATAAGAGATGCATTGTTTAATGGCTTTGTAAAATATATTGACCGCATTCTTATTAGAAAAGTGACACTCGGTGCATTTTGATTGATATGATTTGATTAACAGACAAGAATAATTATTATTTAATTGTCAATTGATGTTTATTTTCCAGTAGTGACATCTGGAGGACTCATGTCAGTAATGAACAATCACTACGCGCAGTCAGCGTACGGTCCCCCGACCTCCCCCGCCAACACGCGCGGCTTTCCGCCAGCCAACAGCCCCGGTGCGCTCGACCTGTACAACGGAACGTCGGAGAGCGTAGGATACGTCCAGGCAGCCAGCCCGCAGCCCTCAGGATTCCCCAGTATTGCTGTGAGTATCTTTTAACTACCACCAGGGCGGCGACACTGCTGTGCACAGCCGGTGGTGGCCTCTCTAATCTGGTGTTCTGCTTGTTTAATATATATAAATATCACAACTTCTTGTTGATACTAAGCACTGTTTTATATCAAATAAAGTCTTGGAATATCACAACAGTTTGTTCAACCAATACTTGGTACCCAGCGAATGTAAATAACCCCAAATCCTGATTTTGAGAAGAAAAAATCGTAACTTTTAATTGACCAGTCTTGAGCTGCTTCATATTCCAAGTAGAGTATGCTAGAGCTAACTGTTGTGGTATAAGAATATATGTTTTCATACTTAGTATATTTTAAGCTGATTGCTTAGAGGTGGACATTTTTAAAATAACAATATATTAAGCACAGAGTGTGTAGATTTGTAGAAAATATCATAGTTGGCTGCTTCTCTTTGAGGTATATTTTTTCATGCTTGCTTTGAAAACTGTTATTCGTACATGATAAATTAATTGAGAAAAAAACCAAAAAGGATCTCGACTCGGAGACATTAACAAATTATTACATGAACATTTTCAATGAAGAGTCATGAAAAAATGACCAGGTCCCCAATTCATGAAAGTAATAGAGTCTTTTAAGAGAATACATGTTAATGGTATGAATTAAATGGCCTGAAAATACTTCCATGAAATGGGGACCCAAACAAAAAATCACACCCACCTAATATATCTCTCTTGCAATCATCATCTTGGCCTGGAATAATTTCTCAAAGTCCCTAGCTTTTTACAATTAGAGACTTAAGCGCTAATTGTGAATTGTATTTTCCATGTTTTTGCACTGGTAGTACGACACAGACCTGTACTACAGAAAGCATCTTCAGGTTGTTATATTTATTAATCAACAAATATAATTTTGTGTAAAGTTATTTTCGTAACTGGAATAAGAGTAGTATAAATTTTACTGTATTCAGTTAGTGTTTAAGTTTCCCTCTGTTTAATCCTAAATTATGTATGTTTTTGCGCAAAGTGCCAACACTGATGTGTGAGGAGAATGGTCCTGAGACATCTACTTTTCTTATTCGTTCTAAAAAAAATAGCAAATTACACAAGATGTTGCATTCAAACCTACACGCTGATCATGAATTGATTTCAATTTAATAGAAATCTTAATAAATGCTTTAGCTAAAACATAGTAAGCCAATGAACAGCTTGCTGTACATTCGCTTTAAACCAGTTGAAAGTTTGAAATATTAATAAAGAAAATGTAAAGTTAAATTGACATAAAAATGAACTAATGGCACGAGACTGGTATTAAAACCAAATTATTTGCGCATCGTTTTGTCGGTAGACATAGTGCCTGTGAAAATACCGTTAAGTTTCTGCAGTAGGTCTGTAGCCTAGATGATGAGTATTTTCATTTCCATATCTCCCTATTGAAGAAAACGAAAAAGTATTGCATGAATGTCAATATCCTAAAAGTGTACCATGAATGGGATAATATCAATTAACAATATTACAGTTAAATATGAAAACTTCCAACGTTATGCAGGATGGGCCAAGGAAAACTGCCAAATTAAATTGTTGATCACTTTTTTGTAAAAACATGTCAAAGTTTATGGAGTGATCAGTGGCGAAAAAGTGTTTTCAGTCACAGAAAAGTAGTTCAGTTGGTTACTTTTGAGCAGTTCTCCTGGTTCTTACTGCATACCGTTAATTTATTATCAAATAAGAATCACTCTAGCTGTAAAATATACGAAAGTTTGTTTAGGTTGGTTACATTTTAATTTGAATGAGTATTTTAATCTTAAGCTCTCACTTAACTAACTGATGAAGCTTTTGCATAGATTAGACTTTCAACGATTAACTATTGTCTCGTTCAAATAATGAGAACATTGCTCATTGATACGTAAAAATTCTCGATCGAAAGGAAATTATTTCGTACAGATTTAGAAATGTTTTAGGAAACCCGCCTCCCCGGAAACCTTTCGAAAATTTGTCAAGACTATTTACGCAATATTAGCCAACTTTTGTATCAAGGATAATTTTATGTTGAAAATCGTTGTGTGTGCATTTTCAATCGATTTTACAATAAGCAATGATCTCAAGTTGATTTCATTCTCAATGATAAATAAACAGTTTGATTTTGTTTATTACCATTGAGGATGTTAATATGTCAGCAAATTTATCAAAAATTAACGCGTCATCAGACTTACAATGGCAAATGTTCTCAAAAAAGTTTGAAACAAAACAAAACAGAGGTTGTAGCAAAGATTTACTTCCATCAGTAAATTGCAAACATAAAAGTAAAATTCAACTTTTGGCTGCTGCATAATTTGACTTTCAAGTCAAGGAAAGAACTTTGAAGTTTGAAATCTAACAAACTATTCAGAAAATATTTTCAATTAATCGAGTACTTGTAGACATCGAAATTGTTAGCCTGATGGTGGGTCACGCTTTGCTATACTTGTTGTGCGTCAGTTGGTAAGGATATGGCTGATGTTTGACATTGTGTTCTTTTTTTGCACTGTAACTTTATGTAGGTCCCCTCTCCCCCACTACAGGGCACTCTCATTCCGACGGCTTTCCAAAACGGCTTCCACTGAACGTCCCGTCTGCCCAGCCAGCCAGCGTCCACGTGGCGGCTTGCAGGTACTCACTCAAATCCTTCATTCACTTCTATTATTGCTCAATGTTACTTAGAATTTTAATGTAGCACAGGTTAGTCAAAATTTCCAACGATACCAAGTTGTTAGATTGATTACAGTATTCTTGAAGCAACAGACCTTATCCTGGCAGTGAAATCGCCCTAGACTTAAATATTGAAATTCGTCTTTCCAATGTAGAAACTCAAATTATTTTGGAGAAACGTGATAAACATTTGTACCCAGATAGAGAACTGAACTCTGTAGGTCAGTTCGATTTTTTTGGAAATAAACCAAACAAATCATTATGAAATCACTCATATTTTGAAGTGATATGCCACATAATGATCACATCTGTTAATGAATAAACATTTTAATCCCTGTGCTGCATAACTGTGTATTAGTTAAATTGTCCAGATGATTGACAATCTGGATAAGTTTATATTTAGTTCGACATGTATAAATAAATGTAGATTATATGTGTTATTAAACTATACTTAAAGTCTTTGTAGTAGGTTTGCTAGGATTTTTAGCAACCTTGCATTTATATATTTTACAATGAGTTTGTAGATATACCGTATTGTTCCTGAATAAAGTGCCATCTCTAATTAAAGCACCCCAACGTTTTTGCCGGCAAAAAATAAAAATAAATTTCCAATTCAATGTTTATGTGTAAAAAATTTATCAAGCACAAGTGATTATTTGATCTAGAAATTATATTTTCCACAAATGTAAATGTTTTTCTTTTGAGTTATTGTTTGAAATTGTAAAAGTTGACCTGGTTTTTATTCAAATCATCAAACTTTTACATTTGTCATTGATGAACTGTGTCTGTTAAAATTGGTGTTATGATAATTCTAAATAAAGCACCCTCATAATAATTGGTCCAAGTGCCCGGTGCTTTATTCAGGAACAATACGGTATATATAAGTCATTTTATTTGTATTTAAATAGACTAGTAGAAGGTTTATTTTATGAAACACTGAGCACAAACACCTGGCTTGTTATTAACAATAAAAACTATGTTTTCATTTTTCATTGCAATTTTTGAAAACGTAGATTCCACAACTGTTTTTACACTAATATTACTAGTCTAGACTGTACTTTGACTGTAGTCTAACTGCTTATGTCAGACTGTTACATAAAATAAAATTACAACAGTTAAATTACATTTAAAGAACAATTGATCTATTATTATTTCTCTTTACTTAACCACAATTTTCTGCATTTGTGTCATTTTGTAGGGTTTTATGAGCAGATAGAATAGTCTACAATAATCAACTAGGTGGTCAACAAACCTGTTAGAAAAATTCTTTGTGCCGAATGGATCGTCGTACACAAACAAATAATTTGAAAAAATAAGATGAAGCACAGTGAAGAAGAAACCAATCCTTAAACGGGGCCAACAAATTGTGTGAAATCCATAACGAGCTGGCTCGCACTTAAAGCTTTCAGTTAACTAGAAAAAAATTAAACCTTTTCTTTTGGTGCAATTGGCGTTTGCCTCCCCGGATGTGACGTCAATTTGCTCCCTCGTCACCGGAAGATGACGTCATACATGTGGATGACGTCACCAAGCCGATGATGTCATCGCTTTCAATGATGTCACTACTTGACGATGACGTCGCTGCTTGCAATGTGTTTTCTATTGGTGAGAAGAAATCTCGATTTCAACGAATGAACTGCCTCATACATATATTAGACTACTATTATTATTATGACAGTAAGAATAATTTTATTTAAGAGTATACAAAGAAACCAACCCCGAACCCCCAACGAATTATATTACCAATGCAGAATGTCTCTTACACTTGCAATTTTATTATTGCTAAACGGTTTTACAGTAATTATACAAAATCGGGGTTGTGTTTTTAAGCCGCATGGTTCCTTTAATGTGAATGTTTTTAAGCTAATAATAATAATAATAATAATAATAATAATATAACACGGAGAATGTTTGTGACAAAACGGAGGTAATTATTAATATTGTACATCTATATAAATATATTGTGCCGATTCAATATATGTGTATTATTAAACCAATGTAAAACTATATTATGTGTACACTATGAATATATTCAAAACATGTTATACAGGCTGTCTGATTGCGCATCGTCCATGTTTTTACTAACATGGGGATGTTTTTGACATGTTCTTAATTATTTTGTCTGATTTTAAAAACGTTTTATTTTGACAAATGTCAATGATGATGATGATGTTAATAAGTATGAATTGATTATATTGAACATTATTATTATAAATAAATAACAAGAAATGTCCCCGAAAACTCAATATTGTAACATAGTAGGTGTGCGAAGCGAGCCATGAGTAGTGCCGTGTGCGCGGTTGGTACACATTGTACATTAGTAGTTGTAGTTGATGTAAAATTATGTAACCAAAATGGCAAAGAAAATGTTCTCAATGTCTCATAATCACGTGATCATCTCTTATTATGAACTTGTAAATTCGGCCACCAGATGGCTACGTCTATTTGTATATGTGCGACGCACTATGATATATGAAAGAATATTATTATAACAATGTATTGTATAAATATATAAGTATTTGTTTTTATTCTTTAGCTGGTATATATAAGAACCTTTTTAGCTTATTTTGTCCTCCTTTGACCCAGTTTTCTTGCCCCAGTTGAGTTGTGTTTTAATGGCCTCTAAAAGAACTATAGAGTCAGATCATTGATTTCCATATCTCTATTTTTGATATCAGTTAGTAGGTGGATGGATGGACGAGGTATGATGAGCTCACTTACTTTCAAACACGCGCAACATCGGGTCATTTGTCCTCAAAGCGGTTCTTGGATGAAATTCATTAGACACAAATGCTCAAAAGTAGATAGACGTAGTAGTGGAAAATGCTATACAACGAATGTTCGGATTTTCGCAATATATCGTGCACATAAAGCGATCGCTCAAGCGTCATTTTGAGGACAGTTTGTTACGAATGTTACACGTTATATCAATCATTTCTTCCAAATGTGAGTCTTTGATTGTATAAATTCAAACCAGGATCAGGGGCGGGGGTTTCGTGTTAGTGGTAAAAACAACAATATGTCTCCATATTTCATATTTTTATATTTAAACACTGTTGATAGGCCTAATGCAAGTCAGGAAATCTAACCGAGTCAATTATATTGTTGCAAAAAGTCCTTGTTAGTTATTTAACAGTTCCACCTTAGGGGTGCCATGCGCAGGATTTGTCTGATTCAGATGTGCCATCAGTTATAATGAAACCACTCCTTGGAGGGGGACGAGAGATGTTGAAATGAAAAACTTGTAATCCATGTGGTGCCCCTGTAACATTAAATAGACGAGGTAGTGAACAATTAGGAGAAAATGTTGGTTATGTAGATTTGTTATACCTCACAGTATGTAGCTCAACGAAAAAAATTACGTCAAGTTGTTTAAATTTGAAAAGTTTTAACATTTTACATTTTTTAGTTACTATTTATAGCAATGATGATTGTTGAATAGTTCGAAGGTAGAAATTAAGTAAGAATTGTATACAAGTTATCAACGTTAAACTCAAACCTTCATTATTGAAAGTAAAAAAGCAATATTATATATACATACATATTATATATATGTACATTTTAAACATGTACAACTCTGTGGTTATATATTTATGTGAAATTGGGTATATACAATTGAATTATTTTGGTGGCATTTGCCCGTGTATATTTATTGCTTCTTGTCCTGTTAAAAACTACTGATATTTAGAAATAGAGTGAGAAAAACCTGGGGTTGATTTCAATTGTGTGCCTAAGTACAGACTTCTTGGTTGATGATCCACCAGCAACAAAGCGTAAATACCTGAGCAATTTTTTTGAAAACTACCCCGGGATCATAGCTTGTAGGATTTTATACACAAAGGCAGGGAGAATTTTTTCGCGTGTCAGAAATCAATGACAAGTAGATTGGTGTACCTGTAGCACAGTTTGGCATTATGTAAAATATTCGCAAAAGGCTATGGGGTCATTCCACGAAATCAACTAGACAATTTTATTACCAGCAAGTTATGCAAACAAAATCAACTCGTTATTCCTTTCTCAAATTTTGCCATATATTTACAACATTTCTTCCACTTTTATCGTAATTCCTCTCTTACTTTAGGTTGTACAACGAATCATTGGTGGTTATATCTAGTTGGTTGTTTTGTTTTTCATAACACAGGGGGGAGCTATGAGAAGGAACATTTGAGTGCCGAGTGCTCCCTCTGGTGAGGTTTTCAGTTTGAATTGTGATGGACAATGGCAATACATATACCCACAGTCTTTGTGTATGACGTCCAGGGAGTTTTAATCTTTAAACCGACGGCTAGGCATCGGACCGCGCGACCTCCGTTTTAGGTCACATTCGAAACATGTGCTCGGAAAGAAGACGAATAGCATTATTAGTATAGTCGACTGTAGCGTAGAAAATGTTCACCTTAATAGTTAGCTGGAAAAATAAGGATGAATATTTCAATTCCGCACAAAATGATGGTTGCCAAGTTGTATTACTATCAAATGGGACATTCAAGAGACTTTAACTGGCGAATGTTTCGAATGTAACGTATGCGTAGAGTGTGGGTCCGATCCAGGCAACGGTCACCTAGAGTTTTAGGCATAGTTTTGCACACACTGTACAAATCTCCACCTTATCATACACCACACGTCTAGTAAAAATATAGTACGAAAACGAAACTATTACCCTTGCAGTTAGCGCATTTTAAGTATCGGTTTGCTATATATTTGAAAATCGTTTTGAGTCTTGTTTTAAAATTCTTCGTTTGTATCTCAAATTGTTACATGAATGCTATTATATCCATTATATTTATTTGTATTAATTACCGGGGCGTAAAATACAACGTTGACGTAATAACATTTGTGTAGTTATTTTACATCGGCAAGTTTACGTTCCATAACGAAACAAAAAACCAAATGATTTTACTGTTTTAAACGGGGGAAAGTCGTGTTAATATTATTTCCGTGCATTCCCCTATTAATATTTTAGCCACTGTATATAATATATTTTGTTCTCATTTTTCGGGGGAGCACACATGTTGTACAGATCTTAGCCAGTTGTTTTTGTTTTATACATTATGTAAACTAACCACCACTCTCTATCTCTCTTGTAAACCTTGGTAAACATGGAGTAGCTATTGTTGAATCAACTTTTATCGTGTTTAGTGTAACTCTCTATGTAGTTTATAGGCCACAATTAATTAGTGTGTAAATGTTTCATTGAACTAAATTGTGATGATGATGACTGGATTAAACGGACGTTTTATTGTAACATATCCAAAGGGTTGGCGCGCGTATTTGCGACAGTTTCATTGGTATTGTCGGGAAATCCGTTTACAAACCAACACAACACTAAAATTGTACACCCACAATCAAAGACAATGTAGTTTAATCAGTAATCCATAATTTATAATTGTAATTACGATCCATTTGTATATTATACAAAACAAAAATACTTTCAGTTTTCTCAATGCCAGTGAAATTGTTGAAAATACTTGTCAATTCCTTAACTGTCAAATGCTCCAACGAATGTAATGCTTATTTCAAAACCACTGTGGTTTATTACAATACTGATGATTGCTAGTTTTAAAACTGTAGTTCTAAAAAGTCTACAGAAATTTCAAAATTGTACCAAAAATTAAGTGTCACAAAAAAGTCCCATTTATTGTATCTGAATACAATGCCACGTTATTATATATTTGCCAACAATGGTTGCTATGTGAAAATACTCTCCCAACACCTTTATACACTTTATACTGGATGTTATTGTTATAAATATGTAACCATGGACACCATGTTGTTAAACGATGATACTGTAGGGTTTAATTTATCAACATGATGAAAAGATCTCATTATTCAACAAGTAAAGGGTTAAAATACTCCGTAGGTAGATAAATATCGTCATAACACAAAAAAATCAGGTCACAATTTAGAGTACAGTTTAGAAAAGGGGATGCCTACTACCTTTAGATTTTAGGTCATTTTCAATATTTGTGAGGCCTAAACTTTAGTATGAAGGCAGGTTTTGTGTTCCCATTTGATGCCCATTATTGTAGTTAGAAATGGATCACAAATTGCACATTTGCCGAAAACCTGTGGGTGCCCCTGTAGAAATAATACATTTTAACCTCCAAAGTGCCAAATTCCTTTATGCTTCCTCTTTTAATGTATTCATCCTATTCGTTTCCTAAATCCTAGTTTAGGCTACGTTAACCCTCGAAGTGCTCAACCTAAAATTTCAAAAGTAAATGTTGTAGAGATTTAGATGTTTTAGCAGTAGAAACAAAACAGTATTCAAAATCACGTGTTTAAAGAGATAAAAGCCAAAGAAGGAACTAAAAACTAAGGTAGATGTTGTACTAGAAGGGTTAACCATGTACAAGGGTTAGATCCTAACTGCTTTTTAGATCACTTTTTGCAGTTATAACTGGGTTAGTAGGTTAATTAGCCTACTTCTTAAAAATGTAGGCATTTCGTTGTTATTGGCCTGTGATATGATTTTTCCTAATTATCCATAGAGTACTAAATTGAGCTTCACACATAATGTCCTACACAAAAATACATTATGGACAGGTGGGCGTGGCCTGTAGTTTCTGGGTAGAAAAGCATGTAGCGAGGTGTTGGGAGTATTTTGTAGCATATAAACTTATTTCTTTGCCTTGATATGATGCTTCCTTTTTGTAATTCAATAAAATATACCCATCAAGAAAAATTAAAACATCTTTGTTTTGAAACTAATATATTAAATACTAGACATAGTTCAGGCTACTATGGTCCTAGCATTTGACCTGATGCTGAAAAATAATTAAATTCAAACAATGACGATTTCATATATTTTGGAAAATATCATTAGAAGATCAAGAAACATTATTTTAAGGGAAAGAAATAAGTGAACAATCATCTTGGAATTGAAAGTTGTGTATTATGTTGGTGAAACTGGGCAAGTCTTCTAGTAGCATGTGCCCCTGCCCCCTCTCTCCCTCTTACCCAGGGGTGTATTGGGGTGTGAATAGTGCCATAATAGGTCTACAGCATATCAAATTGTACTGTATAATGCACATCTTCTCAAAATTATTCAATAAATTTGTTCCAAATTGTTCAAAGTATTAAACAGTCTTCCACGTAGCTCCATTTACTCAAACGTAAGAATCTAGACCTTCACCCAAGGTTTATATTTAGGCAAACTGTTCGAGAAGGTGGACATCAGGTCGAAATATTCATTTTGATATCTGTGAACTTCCAGCTTGCGAGACCGCCAGTGAGCAAATTGAACTGGCCCAGTACATTTGACCTATTGGCACATGTATACAAAGGGACAAACATTCCTTGTACAGTCAGTCGTCAGTCAGTCAGTAGAGTATGTACCACATAAACATCTAACAACGTAGTAATCTTCTGTTAGGCTTTCTCTTAGCTCGACAAAACGGCCAGAAGGAATTCTCGATTCTCTTCAACGGGAACTGTTTTCTTGAGGCCGCTCTTGTCTTTTTGAAGCCCTCCTTATCTTTAGTGAAAACAGAACCTAAAATCTTATTATATAAATAATGATGTGCCAAACTACATGTGAATAGTATGTCTTGGTTTCTTGTGTAAAACCAACCGGTGATACAGCCAGTCCTACTCTTCAACTTTGATCTTGAACCAATTTTAACGTTACTACTTCAAGGTCACTGCACACTTAGGTTCAAGGTCAAAGTGGGAGGCTAGGGAAACAAAGAGTTGTTGAGTTTTGGAACATCTACGCAGATAAGTACTGTATATTTCACATTGGAAAGTTTTCAAGTCATCTGTAACGCAATTTAACAAATTCACTTTCGTCACCGGAAGGTTTTACACGTCAAACGAAGACAACAAGCGTACGGCACCACAACGTTACGTACGTCAAAACGAAACGAGCCACGAACGCTATTGTTGGTTGAAGGTCTGAAACTGTAGAAAAAAAACCAAAACAATAATAATAATAACAAAAATCTAGTGGTAGTTAAAACAAATATTTAGTGTGTGAGAGTCAATTACAAAACGTTGCGAGAATGTAGTCCATTTCTTGACAGCCAGAGATGTTATGTCGTTGTGACCATCATTGGTTGTGCAGAATTCGGCTACGTTTTCCGCAACTGAAGGGTTTTCATGCTACTGACACAACAAAAACCTGTAAAACAATTACGTAACGTAAAGTAATGCACGCAAAACGTAAATAAACCAAAACGTATGTATCCTCCTTCGTCGTAGGTTTTTGGAAAGGTTTGAGCTCAGGTCACGGAAAATACAGGGTGGAGTAATTATAGCTACAAGCCATTTTACCCCCTTATGTTAACCCCCTCCCCAAATATATATTTATTTAATTTAAGTACAAATTGCTAGAATAACTACTACTAACTCGAATGATCGTGGGATTTATTAATTGAATATTATTAACCCTTTTATGGCCGTAACACCCTTGTATATGCGTGATCATGGTAGGGCAATAATTACAAAACTGATTTGCAAGAAGTGTGCTTGTTTCATGAAAGGCTTTGCTTTTACAAGAAAAAAACCGTTATATTATACAAACTTGTACAGAATGCTAGATAGAGAAACACAAATCATTTACAAAACAAACAAGTTATGTAGTGGTAAAGTTGTAGTTTGTTATGATGCCACTTTTGTCCATCCATTATGATTTCAATAACTGTTTAGTACGAAATACGTTTAAAAAGTTGTAGTATAAATTGACCAGGTTTTTATTAGTAAAACAAAATGATTAAAATATTTTGCTTTGTTCAGACAGCCGCAAGTTGTAAAACACAACCACCCAGACAGTTAGGCTTTTGCCTATTAGCTGTCTGGACAAACGTGTTTTGCGTTTTGCGTCTGTCCGAATGAAATAACGAATCACTTTAATCATTTATTGAAGGATAATACTCTGTACTCATCTAGTGTAAAGAGGCGAGAATGTGTAAACTAGATAATATCTTCGGGATAAAACTTGGCGGGTAAAGCCTAAACCATGGTCTATGCAATGGTTGGACGTAATGTCAATATTTTTATCTCATTTTATGAGGTGTTTTCACAAGAATGTTGTGGTCCATATTACATACAATATAGTGTATACTGTGCAGCAACTGAAAAAAAGGAATAAAAACCAATGTTTGACATGTATAAAATAAATGCGTTTTTTGTTGTCTTTCCTACAATCGACAAATACTAATACATACCACAAACTTCGCTGTAATAGAAATGTTAAGTGAACAAATTACACTAGATCGGAATCCAAAGCAAAGTGAAAATAATCGAAACGTTAAGACCATTTCCAACCGGAAAATTAATTCAATGAAACAAAATGCTGATATATATCTAATAACACCATCCAAATAAATCGCACACTTGTTGGAAGATCTACCTGTCGCAAACCACGTTCGAATTCAAAGAATGTTTTCTCATTGGGATGAACGCTGTGCTTACATTGAAGGTTTTTCCAAATTAAAACTAATTCACTAAATTTACCTAATTCACCAAAGTTGACAAAGTTTTGAGACAGTTAAATTGATATAAGGCATGTCTACCCATTGTTCTACAATTGCAATTAGGATACAGACCAAAAATGATATTGCCCTTGTATCAGGAACTGCATTGATTTTGGTTAAACATACTGACATCAGTATACTATACCAGGCATGGAACCAGGATTTGGTCAAGGTGGGGCCCAACTTGTCAAGTGCCGATGTTTGCCAATGGAGTGAAGCAAAGTCATGCACAAGCAAAGTGAGCATATATTAACAAGGAATCTGGCAGTTGTTTTTCACATTTAAAAGTTGCTTTTGTAGCTTGACTGTTTTAGATTTTTACATGAATGAATTGGTCTTAATTCATTA